>OMKK01083263.1:0-23572 GCA_900302305.1 Polymixia japonica | reverse complement strand
CTACTCTACTCTATTCTACTCTATTCTACTCTACTCTATTCTATTCTACTCTACTCTATTCTACTCTACTCTACTCTATTCTATTCTACTCTATTCTACTCTACTCTACTCTATTCTACTCTATTCTACTCTACTCTATTCTACTCTACTCTACTCTATTCTATTCTATTCTACTCTACTCTATTCTACTCTATTCTACTCTACTCTATTCTATTCTACTCTACTCTACTCTATTCTACTCTATTCTATTCTCGTATATTCTATTCTATTATATTCCATTCTACTCTATTCTATTCTACTATATTATATTATATTCCATTCTACTCTATTCTATTCTATAGGGTAGAATAAGTCCACCTCTATCTCTTGTGTTGCTCCCATTCATTGTTTAAGTAAGGGCTGTACAGCTCCCCCCTGCCCTCATTTCCTTGCATATGTCTTGTCAAGCTATAGCATACATTCTGAAAACCCCATTGAACCACAGCAAGGTTAGAGCTGTCATCATGAAACACCACCGTCATCATCATAACCACTGTTTCTATATCTGGATTTTTGAGACCATCGTTGGGCTCAGTTCCTTTTCATTTCAGTCAGCACCACAGTGGTTTGTTTTGTATTCTATTTGATTTGTAAGATTACCAAACAGGCCGTTTGTGGCTTATTTGAAAACTTGCATGACATTGACAGAAGTGTAAGTCCACCTTACCTGTGGTAATCTTTTACATGCACCCACAGCTAAATGATATTCCCTTCCTCATCTGTGCAGCTCATGTGCCACTGCGAAGTTATTTTTACATTAATTCATCCTCACTGGAACTCCATTGCAGGTTTGGGGTCAATTCACTTCCTGACGATTCAAGAGGTGGATTTTCTTCAAAATTCAAATGTCACAAATTCAAGAACATCAAACACATTTCTATAATAAGGTTCTCACATCTAAGCTAATTGCAAATAGATACTTGATCTCTTTGTAAGTAATGACATGCATTTCAATCACTTTAAATTGGTCAATTGAAACCAAAAAAAAAGCAACTAGCAGCCAACCCTGCTCCATTGCTGATCCTATAATTAACCACTGCTCCATGCCATGTACCTCTCCAGGCCCGTGATAGTGGAGATCCCCCATTTTGGATCGATGCGGGGTCAAGAGAGAGAGCTGATCTTACTGCGCAGTGAGAACGGAGAAACCTGGAAGGAACACCAGTACGACTGTAAGATTGAGGAACTCAACCAGCTCCTCAACGGCATGGACGAAGGTAAACACGACTCAAAGCAGACAGACTCTTAAACGTTTTTTCAGCCTACGGCCAGAATATAGTTGGTTTAGTCTTACTCTGGGAGACAGGCAAGTTTAAACATACCAAAACCTGTTGTGAGGGGCCCAAAACCCAAAAGATGCAGGCTTGAAAAAGAAACAAATTAGCTCCACTGGTCAACCACTGGTAAATATCTGTGTTGTGTTTCCCTAATGTGTTAAACTATGCAGAAACCCCAGATTTCTGAAGTGATGTCACTAATGTTCTACTGGCGTATAATAACATTTTATTCTATAAGTTTGGTAGTTCTAGAAAGTGGGTTGTTACTATAAGATTTTAGATCAGATGATAAATTTGTTTTCTTCACCTGTAGAACTAGACAGTGCTGAGGAGCTGGAGAGGAAGAGAATCTGCCGCATCATCACCAAGGACTTCCCACAGTACTTTGCTGTGGTGTCACGGATCCGGCAGGAGTCCAATCAGATGGGGCCAGAGGGCGGGACTCTGTGCAGCCGGAGCGTCCCATATGTCCAGGCTTCCTTCCCTGAGGGAGCACTAACCAAGAAAATCAGGGTTGGACTGCAGGTGGGTAAATTGATACATGCTATTTCTGTCCTCTGTCTCTCTCTCGTTCAGCCACACAGCTTCTCTCTGTCTCTCTTTCTTTGGTTTCTGTCTCCCTTGCTCTTAATCTCACTTAGTAGCACACTCTCATTCTCTCTGTTGCACACAGATGCACCCATATTCACTTATGCATATGCACACACACACACACACACACACACACACACACACACTACATTGATTTATAAACCACTAAACCGCTTTCCTTTCCCAGGCCCAGCCAGTACCCGATGACACAGTGAAGACAATCCTTGGTAACCGGGCAACCTTCAGCCCCATTGTTACTGTGGAGCCCAGAAGGAGGAAGTTCCACAAGCCCATCACTATGACGATCCCAATCCCGCCCCTCTCTGGGGAGGGGCTTACCAATGGCTACAAGGGAGACTCCACCCCTTGCCTCCGCCTTCTCTGCAGCATTACAGGTGGGTTTGCAGGCATGCATGCATATATGCACATTATACTGTATAATTGTCAAATAATTCATGATAATTGGCATGCTATGTTCTATAGCCCCAGTTACCTGCTCTGTCTGCATATTTCGTTTTCAAGCAGTTGCTTCATTTGGCGCACTTATACAGCATCATAATGCGTAAAAACTAATTTCAGAGGAATTTATTAATAACAAAGTACTAAATATTTAATGTTGAGCTGTATGACTCTCTACCAGGTGGTACGTCCCCAGCACAGTGGGAGGACATCACAGGCACCACTCCTCTTACCTTCGTCAATGACCGTGTCTCTTTCACCACCAACGTCTCTGCCAGGTCAGTTACACTCTGTGTGTGTCTGTAGCGAATGGAGTCCCTACCGGTGTATTTGTCTACTTGAGTCTATTGTAAGTCTGTGTATCTATAATGTCTATCATTTTAACTGCCCCTTGCGTTAGGTTCTGGCTAGCGGACTGCCACCAAATCCCAGAGACTGTTGGCTTAGCCACACAGCTGTACAGAGAGCTGATCTGTGTGCCCTACATGGCCAAGTTTGTGGTGTTTGCCAAGATGAACGACCCGGTGGAGTCCCGGCTGAGGTGCTTCTGCATGACAGACGACAAGGTGGACAAGACCCTGGAGCAGCAGGAGAACTTTGAAGAAGTGGCCAGAAGCAAAGACATAGAGGTACGCGTCAAAACGCTCAAAAGGTTTTCAAAGCAGCGGTTTTGTTTGTGAAACATTGGCACACGCCTCTTGTTAGCATTCGTAAGCAACGCGAGTGTAAGTCAGAAACATTTCTCTGAGCATCATACACAAGCTATTCTTCTGACTTGTTTATTTTGTTTTTTACTGTGTCACTTTTGAGTATAGTTAGGGTTAGGGTTATGGGTTAGGGTTAGGGTCTTATCCATAGTGTCTTATAATAAGTATACTAAGTAGAATAGGCTTCAAATCCTAGATTAGCAACATAACAAGCAGCCAGTAGTAAGAAGTGTAAGGGTCAGAGTCTTTTCCTGTGAGTCTTTTGTAATTGTGTAGAGAGAGCTGCTGAGAAAATAAATTCTGAGTGGGGTTGAGGTTGCGTGAGGTTGACTGTTTTTCACTTAGAATTTTACCCCAGCCACGGATAGAGGGTTCAATTATCTCTCGGAGTACCAAGGCTAAAAAGTAAACATCACTTTTAAGATGTGTTGGGACCCTGTCATTCATTTTCAAGTTCCACGTTGGTGTCATTCTCACCTCTGTGATGTTGCTTCCCAGGTTCTGGAGGGTAGGCCCATCTATGTGGATTGCTATGGCAACCTGGCCCCTCTGACTAAAGCTGGCCAACAGCTGGTTCTCAACTTCTATGCTTTCAAGGAGAACCGCTTGCCCTTCTGTGTCAAGGTAACTCGGGCCTGGCTAGTGTCTACCACACACCTTCACTATTTCACTTTGTTCTGAACTCTAGAAAACTAATATAACTCTCTCCATCTTATAATAATGCTAGCCTCCATTACAATGAACCCTTCCACAGGGCATAACTTAGTTCCCTCCCCCTATGCTACATAACGTAATCTAATTGGTTAGCCAGCTAATTGAATGTTAATCACACTAGTAAAGAGGAAGCTAACTTTCAACTCTGAATAAAAGCGTGTTGCTAATAGCACCTCTACCTCTGTAATGCTGCCACAAGGCCTCTCCTCTGCCCCTGTTCTATACTCCTCAAAGAGAATGTAACTGACAGGATGCTAGTTACATTCTAACAACCACAGTTGTTCTCCCAAGCGTCTTTGAGCACTTGAAAAGCGCTATATAAGTGTCATCTATTAGTTGTTCAGTGTATCAGTGTATAGTGCTCAAATAGATTTTTTTATAGTTTATATTAAAGCCAATAGACAGGAGTTTTGCTTTTACATATTATGAAATAAACGTTATTTGCATAGTGTAATGGCTATGGAAGAATGACACATCACCGTTAAGATTGGTTCCCTAGAAACCTCAGGTTCACTGTGCAGTTTTGTGTGCCATTGGGTACGATCACCTGCGGAAATGAAAGGATTGAATTACGGCCAAAGGACGTACATCGATCAAAACAGGAAGAGGATTGCGCTTTTGATTTTCCTACTAGCTAGCTAAATCTTCCCACAATAGCTTAGAATTTGTGGTAAGTGTTGTCTGTATGCTACTATTTTACTATTGTAAATCTTTTGGCAACTTTACAACAGCGACATAAAAATAATATCACCAGGAAACTCGAGGTCGCCAAAATCAAAATCTCACAATCTTGTCTAGAAATAGATACCAAATAAAAACTCACTGCAGGTCTTGAAAATTATTTAAAATGTCTTATCTAAACTCAGGGACTTAATAGGTCTTGAATACAGTTAAATATACCAGTTTAAGAGCTCTTTTTTGGTGTCTGTGACAGACATACTGTATACTGAATATTGACATGCATATATATTTTCACATTCCGTGTAATTTCCCCAAGAGGATGAATAAAGTTCATCTTATCTTTTGCAAAAAATGTTTCTTATGTTTCATTCTAACTGCCACTTAATAACTCTCGATTAACCTTGTGGACGCCCTATGCTAAGGTAAGAAAACAAGTGTCGATTGTCATCCCGTAGGTTAGAGACAACGGCCAGGAACCGTGCGGTCGTCTCACATTCCTTAAAGAGTGCAGGACAGCCAAAGGCTTTCCACAAACCGCCGTGTGCAACCTGAACATCACTCTCCCTGCGCTGAAGAAGGTAAGGTGGCGTTGACTCGGCTGTCATATCTGTTGTCACCACCATAACCATCGTCACCGTCAGGGCTGTTAGGGCCGTTAGGCTAACCTCCAGAGATAAAACAGCAGGAAAACCTTTGGCCAAACTCCTGCCACTGTGTCTTTTATCTGTTTTAAGCTTTTTTCAATGTATATAGGTTATCTGTGAATTGGTTTTTCTCATTGGCTGTGATATTCTGTACCTACCTACCGAATAGCTTTTGATTTGGACGCAATGCTTCTGGCTCAGGGCTTTTATGCAAAAGCCTTTTTTTTTTATTTTCAGGCTGGCTTACTTTTTGGCTTGTGTTCATTTGCTGTTTTCGCTACTGAGTGTGGGCTATTTATAATTTTGCTTTTTGGTGTGTGTTGGTGTTTCTTTTCCCCTTTGCTGGCTTTGCTGAAGTGGCTTCTCTTCTTCTGGGTTGTTGCTTCTGTCAATCACTCCTTTTTCACACCCTGATGTTTCTTTTCCCCTGCTTTCCATTATGTTACTCCCTCTGTTTCTGCAATGCATCTTGGGAACCAGGAAATGGAATCAGATCCTGAGGATGAGGTAATCCACACGCTCCCTACCATGTGCTGCCCTCTGCGCTAGATCCTAGAATGGTCTATAGGGGCCCTGCTCTGCTCTCCATAGCCTTATTCTTTCTGCTGCTACAAGGGCAATATGAGCTTTACTTGCTCAATGCACCTTTAGCTGTCCGGTTTTGCATGATATTAGCAAATAAGATTTTCTTTTTGGTGGGGACAATCCTTGTCAACTGCACCGTATCCTTTGTGTTGCAGCTGACTTATAGTTAAGATACATAGTTTAAATAGTTCTGAAGTTGTTAAGATGAAACCATTATTAGCTTGGCATAAAAACACTTTTGTAGGTAGTGCTATCAGTAATCATTAACATACAAGACATATAGCAGAAGATTGTAGGACAATTAATAAGTTTACGAAAATCATAATCTTAGGGGTATTTTCTGCCTTATTAAATTATTATATATAATTATTATATCGTAAAGCATAGCCATTATTTTTAGTATACTACTAAATTATGCAGGTTGTCAAATAAGGTTTGACTTCATTTCATATTCACCATAGAATGAAGGGCAGCTCGGCACTGATAGGTGTTTGTGTTGTTGTTATTGTTGCAGACTGAAAAGCCAGAGCGACGCCATACCTTTGCATCCCTAGCCTTACGTAAGCGCTACAGCTATCTGGCCGAGCCTGCACTGAGTGAGTGTGACATTTTCACTAACAAACCTTTTGGAAATCCTAAATAACTAAAATAATAACAAAATGCGTGGATAAAATGGATAACTAGCTATTTGAATTAATCTGTATCATGCGTGATGAATATAGAGATAGACATTACTTATTTCATGTGTGATATATACATATTTCTCACCCTACATAACATGCACTGTCCACATGCTTGTTTACAATATGGTATATATTTTTGCATGGTTTTTGAGTATTATAAGTTTCTGTGCTGTGCCTGCCCACTATGTGAGTTGTATTGTTTCACCTGGCTCTGTTTGGTTGTTTTTCCACAACTTCCACAAGTTTAAAAGTCCAAACACAACATCAGAATTTTGCTTTGATTGACCAATACATGTGAATATGCATTTGAGAATGAAGTCAAAGTAAAATTGCTTTTGTTTTTCCTTGGGTTTTCTGTTTGTCTCTGAGTTCAAAGCTCTTTTTGGCTTTGTGATGATACAGCATTTTCTGTTGGACCAGAAGGCATGCTGAGAGGTCACAAGCCTGTTTCAGGCTCCTTTTTTTGTAGTTTTTCACATTATTGCTGCTTGTCACCAAGGGTAATCAATCTTGCATGATATTATGGACCAAAATCCTCGTCTTGGAACCAGCGTTTTGCCATAATATTCTTTTGCTATATTATGAGAGGAAAATGGAAATCTGTAGCCCACGGCTCTGTTTTATCACAACGTCTAAATTGTCCTTGGGGAAACTACCTTCATGTAATTTTCAAACCAAACAGATAAAAGGCACTTTGAAAAGCGGATTGATATTAGAACCAGAAAACAGATGCTGATTGTAGCACATCTGAAGACCAAAGAGTAGAAGTCTTTCTTGTGTTGATCTTGGTGCATTTGTCTTGCCGTTTTTCTGTTGTCAGTTGTCGGTCCCTGTCATTGTCTTTTGACATTTATTTTCTTTCTGCTGTACTATGTGCTTTGTTTGGCTTCTTATCCATTTGTATTGTTGTGAATCATTGGTGGATCATGTACCACACTGTAATACGATATTTCTTTTGTAAGTCCTCATCCCACAACTCACATATCCCATTTTAGCACAAAACTACTGTTCTTTCCTTCCTTGATGCCAGGACTGCGTCACTGACCAATTCTTCCCTTTCTGGTCTCTTCTCTTTTTCACATTTTTCTCCCTTTTTCTTCTTCCCGATATCATTTTCTGTTGTCTTTATTATTCTGCATTCTGTTGGGTTTTTCCGTTCCATTTCTTCTTCATTATTATTTCTACTATTCCGTTTGAAGAAACAACAGTTGAGCGAAGTGCAGCAGCGAGAACAGTGCCTGCTGGTTACCCTCACAAACCTGTCTTTCCAACCAGACCTTACCCACCATGGTCGGCTGCTCCTATTACCGTCCCTGGCCAAACAAGGCCCGTCGGACTGGGGGGTTCCATCGGCCCTACCGGTTCACCGGCAGGCTCGCCAGCTGCTTCTCCACTGAAGTCCTCCTGGCCCCTCTCCTCCCTCTCCCCTGCTTCTCCAGCACACATCAAAACCACCCTGGGACCCCCGCCGCCAGTACCCACCCACCAGTACTCCCCTGCTAACTCGGTTGGCGACGTAGCGTCGGCATCTCCCATTAGGTCTTATAGGACTATGGCTTCGCCCATTAAGACTGTTGTTCAGCACGGCCAGTATCCTGTCCAGGGGTCTGCCAGCCTGGTGTCCTCTGGCAGCCCGAGTAAATCTGGCACAGACCCGGCATCTATTAAAAGCCTCGCTTCAGCATACACTTCAAGGACTTCCCCACTACACTCACTAGCCGTTGGGTCTGTGCCAGATAGGTCATCAGCAACTATTACTACTCCAACATCGCCAAAGACAACTGTCAACATGTACAATTCTAGTCTACCTTTTAAAACCGTCCTGGGGCCCACGATGGCAACAGAAGCAGGGGGTCCTTCTCTCTCTTCTGTTAAAACCATCTCCAGCTTGTCCTTGATGAAAACCTCTGCAGATTCAACGCTAGCTTCGCGAGGGGGGAGGCCTTCTCTCTCATCCCTCTCCTCAACCGGACAGACCACCATCGCCTCCTCGGAACTGTCCATGATGAATGGGCCGGTCTCGCCCGTTAAATACGCATCCTCCTCCTCCACCCCCTCGTCCCCCTCCTCTCACATTCTCTCAGAGAGGAGTACCAGCCTCCAGGAGAGGATCCAGGCCACCACCCAGGCGGCAACCTCCAGCGTCAGCGCAGCCATAAATGAAGCCATAAACTCATGCTCTGTGTCAGGCTACAGCACGCTCAAATCCCTATCGTCCTCCCGTAGATCTGCAACAGCCAGCTCTGCTTATGGCTCTTATGGAACTGCAGCTGCTACCTCCACCTCAGCAGTCTGCTGCAATACAATAACAGTACCTGTGTATTCCCTAATCAATGTCTTACCAGACACCCCTGTCAAACCGGGGCCGGGTTCTCTAAAGATGGCGCTGCCTGATCCTTCCCGCACTTGCAGTGCCTCATCTTCTTTGTCTTCCTGCGTAACCTCATCAAAAATAAAATCTCAACTGAAATCCCCTCCGTTCATAACACCGCCTATCATCCACCCAACCGCAGCGTCTAACCAGGAGATACTAAGAGACGTAGCGGACATGAAAGAGGATCTGATCAGGATGACGGCTATCCTCCAGACAGACACGCGCACAGCTGCTAAAACTGTCCAAACCTCACATACCGGCACTCCTAAAGAGGCCAGGTTAGAGGACGAGGAGCCGTTTTCTTTAGTGGAGAAAGTAAAAGAGGATTTAGTGAAAGTTAGCGAGATATTACAGAAGGATATCTTAAGTGAAGGTAAACCCACGGCATCTAAAGAGAGAGCCTCAGAGGATGAGTGGGAGGAGTTTTCAAAAGATGAGATTGAGGAGGCTCAGGCCCTCTCAGTGTATCATCCTCCATTTGATGAAAACACTCTCCCCTTCAGGCCCCAGTCCATGCCAAGCAAAGACTTTGACTTGGCTAAAGTAGTTGATTATCTAGCAAATGACATCGGCGCTAGCTCTTTGTCAAAAATGGCGGAGATGAAATATAGGTACGACGAGGAGACAATGAGGGAAGGGGAGATGGAAGAGAAACAGAAACGTGTTCTCAAACCAGCAATGTCGTTACAAGAGCACAAGCTCAAAATGCCTCCGCCAGGCTCGGGTATGCGCACCTCTCCCTCGGAGAAGGACCTAAGCAAACTCGCCGAGTCATATCAGGGGACGGAAGCCATTTTGGAATCACCCGAGGACTTGTCCCATGAGCAGGATAAGAGCCCCCTGTCAGACAGTGGGTTTGAAACCAGGAGTGAAAAAACTCCTTCTGCTCCTCAAAGCGCAGAGAGTACAGGACCCAAACCTTTATTTGCGGACTCTCCCATTCCTCCGTGCGTAACTGAGACCAGGACTGAAGTGGTCCACATTAGGAGCTATGAGCAGCCTGATGAGCTGTGTGAACCTGCATTAATGGAGGAGGCTGCACCTGTAGTTCCTTGTGCCGGACCAGATGCAGCCTCACCTAGCTCCATCAAGGACAAAGTCAAAGCCTTACAGTTGAAAATGTCAGAGGAGGACTCCATGGTGAGCAAAAGCATGTGTCTTAAAGAGGAGACTCATATTACTACTACTACTAGAATGGTCTATCACAAGCCTCAGCTAACTGATGGCGCAGAGATGATAGAGGAAACTATGTCAGTTAGAGACATTATGAAAGCTTTCCAGTCAGGTAGGGATCCGTCTAAAGAACTAGCAGGCCTTTTTGAACACAAAGCAAATCAGGATTCTGTCAAAGGTGACGAGCTGACTCCTAGATTCCTTGACAAAGACATGAAATCCAAACCTAAAGTGGAGAGGATAATAGAGGTTCACATTGAAAAGGGGCACAGCACAGCAGAGCCGACAGAAGTCATTATCCGAGAGACCAAGAAACACCCTGAGCTGTATGTCTATAAAGGGGACCGTGGAATAAAAGAACTTAATGATTATGACGAGGCCCAACAGGAAGAGGAGGAGCTTAATGCTGAAGAATCTTTGCCCTCCTTCCTGGAAACGTCTCGTGTGAACACTCCAATGTCGCAGGAGGAGGATAGCCGCCCGAGCTCTGCTCAGCTGATCGCCGACGACTCATATAAGGCCTTGAAACTATTGAGCCAGCATTCTATAGAATACTGTGATGACGAGCTATCAGAGATCCGGGGGGAGTCGTACAGGTTTGCAGAGAAAATGCTCCTCTCTGAGAAACTAGACACTTCATCGCTGTCTCACTCTGACACAGAGGATTCAGCGACGGCGGCTGACCAAGCGCGTCACATGACTTCCGAGGACAGCTGTGGCCGCAGCACAGAAAGTGTGAGTCAGCAGCGTGGAAGCCCCAAAAAAGACTATGTGTTTAAGTCATCAAAAGATGGGTCTCCTAAATCAGGTAAATTCTCCTTACACAGGGATGATCAGTCTCAGTTTGATAAAGTGACTGTGCTGCATTACTCCACAGAACAGGGCAGCCCTAAACACGCGGTCTGGATGCGATTTACAGAGGATAAACATGACAGGAGCAGAGAAAAGCTCCTTTATGAGGACAGGGTGGACCAGACTGTGAAGGAAGCCGAAGAGAAACTCAGTGAGGTGTCGCAGTTCTTCCGCGACAAAACGGAGAAGCTCAACGATGAGCTGCAGTCCCCTGAGAAAAAGCCTGTGAGGAGAGAGCCAAAGGAAACCAGGTCTGGACCGAGCTCAACCTGCAGCAGCCCTGAGAAAACACAGCAGAAACCCAAGGCGGGAGGAGAGAAATGGGGGAAAAGCAAGCTCAGAGAGCCCTCTGTTGGCAAAATGTTTGGTAGCACAACAGCGAGTGAAAGGAAAAGCTGTAGTTTACCGAGCAGTCCTGAGCGAAGTGTGCTCTCTCGTCTCAGTGAGGATCAAATCAAACAACCAACTAAGACCAGCGAGTCTGAACCCCCCTCTCCTGTTCAGGTGAAATCCACATCCAAAGTGAGCTCTGTGAGGATGAAGTTTGAATCTGAGGCTCAAAAACAAGGTCAATCTAGTCCAACAAAGGTTCCTCCACCAGTGCAGCCAAAACCTTCAATTAAAAAATTACAGGAGAGTAAACTTCCTGTTCATCAGTTTTTTTCATCAAAATCATCTGAGGCCTCAGATGAAGGAAACATAAAAATGGGTGTTGAAAAAGATAGAGCTGCCATGGATTCTGGTAAACCTGTTTTGACATCAACATCTGAGGCTCCAAAACATACAAGAGACAGGCTGTCAAACAAAAACATTCCAGATACCTCACTTCAAAAACAATTGAGTGATACTGAGAAAGACAAAGCCAGAAATAAAGGTAAAGTTATCAATACCACTGTTACTCGAGAAATTAAAGAAAGCAATAAAGGTCAAAAAGGTCAAACATCTCCAACTGCCATTTATGACACTACAAAAGAGAAAGATAGTAATGCTGAAAAATACCAAGCCACAAAAGGTGCTCCTGCCTTCAAAGAAGTGCCAGCCGAAGTGTCAACAAAAGACAGTGACGAGCCATTAAACAAAAACCTTAGAAAAAAGACAGAATCTCAAATTCCTGTTAGGTTAGCATCTATTCCCCTTGATAATGACCCCTCAAAGAAAGAGACAGTCACAAAACCATCACAGATACCTATGTTGGCTAAGAACAAAATACAGACTGTCCCTGAGACAACCCAAACAAAAACGGAAGAAAATCTGACTGACAAAACATTTGAAATCTTAGATAATGCGCCCAGAGATTCTAATTCCAATAACCTCCTTAGCCCTAGTGAAACACTAGAGAAGGTCATTGCCCCTCCAGTTGCTGCAACGACCAAAGAGAATTATAAAGGCATCAAAACACTACCTGTTTATGTTAGTGTCCAGGTGGGAAGGCAGGCAGAGAGGGAGGCTAGGGGGACAGTGTACACAGTCAAACAGAAATCCAGCTCAGCACTCAGCCCCATAAGCCCAGATGACGATACGCTAGAACAGGTTTCTTTCATAGACAGCTCAGGGAAAAGCCCCCTTACTCCAGAAACCCCCAGCTCTGAGGAGGTCAGCTATGACCTAACATCCAGGACCCCTGATGGCTTCATGGGGTTTATGCCAGGGAATTCCAGCCCCATAATGGAGGTCTCAGAGGAGTCAGAGGAGGACGACCAAGGCAAAACTAGTTTCTCTTTTAAAGAGGCTCTGCCAAAAAGACCAGGTAGTAAAACAACAGTTAGTGCCACCCAAGCAGATCTTGCTAATGCTAATCAGAAGGAAACACAAATCAATGATAACCAGCAGGAGACTATTTTCAACGAGCTGGAAACAACAGGTGATGTCAGTCAGAATGAAACAACAGAAGATGAGCAGCAAGTCCCCTCTAAGGACAAAGGTGTTGCATATATTGAGTTCCCTCCGCCTCCTCCTCTGGATTCAGCCTCTGAACAATCAGACACGGAGAGGAAAGGTTCCTGTGCCTCTTCAGAGACCGAGACTGAGATGATGGAGGTGAACTTACAGGAAGAGCATGATAAGCATCTACTGACTGAGCCAATCATACGCATCCATCCCCCTTCCCCTGTGCTGCCAGAAGATGAAGACAGGCAATCAAATGCTGAGGAGGATGAGGAAGATGAGTCAATCTTCCAGCCAATCCCTTGTAAGAAATTCACTTTCAAAGTCCCTGAGGATGAGAAGGAGAACGATAAGAAGGACAAGGGATCTAAACCCAAAAAACAAGACAAAAACGGAAACAACAAAGAGCCTCATGATGGAACAAATGGCTCCAATGGTTCAAATGGTTCTAAAGGTTCAAGTGGCAAAGGAGGAGAGGATTATGAATATGAACAGAACGGAAATGACCAATCAATAACAGACTGTTCTATAGCCACGACGGCTGAATTCTCTCATGACACAGATGCCACAGAGATAGACTCCTTAGATGGATATGAGCTTCAGGATGAGGATGATGGCCTGTGTGAGCAGGCGGACTCAAGGCTGTTTGGCCTTCCTGATAGCAGGAGAGATGTCTGGGCATCAGACACATTCAGGTCGCCTGATCGCTCTTTCCCCCAGACCAAACTGGAAGTTATTGAAGAGGAGAAATCCCCCGAGGAATGTCAAAAGGCTACTTCCAAGAAAGATTCCCCCACAGATGGGGGAAAAACCGAGGATAGCACTAAAGATGAGATTAAAAATCTGGACCAGAAACCGTCAGACAAGGACGGATTCTCTGACACTTATTTCAGTTATAAACTAGAAGAAGAGTTTAACTCTCCTTTTAAGACTGTGGCCACTAAAGGGCTGGACTTTGACCCCTGGCCCTGTAAAGGTGGGGAGGAGGAGGTCGTTGACATGGCAGGGACACGGGACAGCAATGGTGAGCCAAAGCCATTCGGACTGGCGGTCGACGACCAGTCTCAGGCCACAACACCAGACACGACCCCAGCCCGAACGCCAACAGACGATAGCACGCCGACGAGTGAGCCAAACCCGTTCCCCTTCCATGAAGGGAAGATGTTTGAGATGACACGCAGTGGTGCGATTGACATGAGCAAGAGGGACATGGTGGAGGAGAGGCTCCAGTTTTTTCAGATTGGTGAGCATTGTCACTCGGCGGGCAGGTACAGGGTCAGGGCCTCAGAAGTAGAAGCCTCCACACAACTGACAGAGAAGACTCAGGTTAACACACAGCTCCCCACAGACCACTTAACAGCCCCTCAGGTCTCCATTCAGACTACTACAGTCCGATTGGATAGGTCAAATGGGGCTGGCAGTAACAACACATGTACAGACTCAAGTTTAGGCAATGAGCCTAAATTCTCCACCTTCAAAATAGGATTAAAATCACCATCTGATAAAAACTCTGATTTGAAGGATTCCAACAGCTGTTCTAGATCTACAGGCACTTTTGATCATTGTAATTATTTTACCTCAGGAAAAAATGTAGATAATTGTTATTCTGTAGCGTCATACTATTCAGATTATTCCACTTCTAGAACATTGAGCATGACAGATGACTATTCCAATAACAGATCATCAACCATCACAGATTATCATTCAAATCCCAGAATTCCGTCAGACACGTCAGAACAGAGAGAGTGTTCAGACTGGAGCAGAGAAATCCAGAACACTTATTACCAAAGCACAGACTCTATATCTTCCGCACCTTCACAACAGAGCAGTAATCCCCAAACAGGGAACAGCAATAATAATAAAAGCAACAACCTTGACTCCCGTAATGTCCATGCAAACTTCATTCAGCCAGGCAGCATTGTGTTCAGCTTGCTGTCTTCTTCAGAGCCCACTCTGCAGCAGGTCAGCAGGGTAGAAGCAGCCTTCAGCCAGCTGGAAGAGAAAAGCAGGGAGAAAAGAGTTATTCCCAATGCAGCAATACCAAGCACAGGATCCAAAGAGGTCAAAGGCCAGATATGCAAGTCTAGGTTACCAGTGAGGGAACGTAGCTTCAAACTATGCAGTGGAAGTCAACCATTAGGGAAACGTCAGGCAAAGAAAATGACTATGTATGTAGTCCGGGAAAGATTAGACCCTTTTGAGAATTTAAGTTCTAAATCTAGAATCCCAGTGATGAAGGCGAAAAAATGCTCTTCATCTTTAACTGATCATCAAAAAGTCAGCAAATCTGCGGTCAGTGATAGGAGCACTAAAACTCTCCAGGGTAATAAACAACTAGCAAAAGACAGATCCAGGATTGGACCCAACCACAGTTTAGTAAAGACCACAGGTAGAGTAAGCATCACTCGGACAGGGGGAAAAAACGGCACTAGGGTCTCGCAAAACTTTAAACCCAAATCCGTCAGTCGCCAGGTAGAGAACCCTACTGATCAAACCCTCCCAGAGAAGGGAGAGACTAAGTTGGAGGGGAAAACACTGCCCAGTGATGATGGAGAAATCAGCAGCTGCAGCCTCAGCACATCCAGGAACACTTCGTTGTCAGAACCCTCTAGAACTTCTAGAGCTTCTAGAAGTTCCCACACTTCCCCCACCTCCACCACCACCTCCAACACTACCACCACCACCACCACCACACCAACACGGTCCGCTAGAGGCGTGAAAGCTGAGGTTGAGCAGGCCGGCAGTGAGAGGAGGATGGGGAGGAGCAGGAGGAAGAGTAGGCGGACACTTGGAGAGAAGGAGCAGGCGCAGAAGGAGAAGGAGGAAGGGAGTCAGGTTGAAAAGCCAATCACGGCTCCTGTCACGGAGAACGAGACTAGTTTGTAAACCCTTTCTAAAAAACTTGTTAATCTTTATCTTTCTATTTGAGATGCATGTAGCTGTCGTGGGTGCTGTGATGTGATGTTCTGAGTGTAGATGTCACTTCCTCTTCCTGTCATTCTCGTCATCTCTGTCCTGTGCTGTCTGAATCAGATGTAGAGATGAATCTTAGAGATGCAGCGTGAGAAGTTTATGGCAGAATAACCAAATTGGATTTAATAGGGCTGATTATTTTTTTCAGGTATGTTATAGAGGGTAAAAGACACATTCAAAATGTGTGAAGATGGTTCGGGGTCTATCGTTTCAAACAGAGGACAAAGGTCTGATCTTATGTCAGTACTAAATGGCAACACTAAAGCAACAGTGAGTGAAACACGATATAGGTACAATCATCTCATCAAAACAATGAGCAACTAGCGAGGGCTGTACAACAACCCGATTGGTCCAACTGTATCGAGTGGTCGCTGTCGGTTTGTGACGGCAGTCCTCAGATCAGTATAATCAAATGTTCAATATAAGCAATGTGTCTGAACAGACTGAAATTGAAAAAACTAGTTTCTTTGTTGTTGGCGTTGCGGGTGATATATTCATTTCTAGCCTTCAGATAGCCCCTTTAGCTGTTTGGTTGTCAATCTGCTAGTAAGCACACTATACCGTCTATTTCTATGACTAGGGGTCTCACACGCATGCCCATTTTCATCCCATACTGAAAAGCACACTTGGCCTTGCAACAACTGATTGTCCAATAACACACGTTACACAACTTCACACAGTTTGTTGAAGACATGACTCAAACATACAGTAGATGTAGACAAATGTGTCAGAATGTGTCAGAAATGTGAACTCTGTGTTTGTTCTGGTCTGCTTGCCTGGTTTGTAGATATGATCTGGTGGTTCTGTTGCTCTCTGTCAACACTGAGAAAACAATTCATTGGCCAAACTGTAAAATCACATGTAAGCCAGTTGCATACGGTGTTTCAACTCAGGCCAAAATGAAAATTTTCCGTGGTCTCTTATCTGTTGATGTTGTTGAAATACCCGTTGGACATTGGATCACATGTGATTTCATGTTGAAGTATGAATAGTTTTTTATCAGTTTTTTTGGGGTAGGGGGGTTGTTGCCTGATGGTAGAGTGTCAAAGTGAGTGATATGGTATACAAAACTCTTTAACGCAACTACTACACTACTACTACTACCACTGTTCAACATCAACTATTTTAGTATATAGTCTGTTAGTGTATATTTCAATTCCCCTGTTCTGGCCACTCAGATACTCAAGATTCTTCATTATACCCTCTGCTATCTGGTTAATTTCCTATTCGTTTATTTAATAATGCCATATGTTCACCGTTAATGTTGCTATTTATGTTTGTAACCCTTCAGTATGTAGCTATTATCCAGTCTTGACTGAATCAATGGGGAAAGTCTGGCCAGAACAGGACTGTTTTAGAGACTCCTGGGATTGTGAGCGTTAAGAGTTTTGGCTTGTTAACTCAACTGCAGTGTGTAATATGGACCACATCAAAAGATGAGCATGAGGCAAACACAGGCTTTTTTTTTGGTTATGCGGTCTTTATTTGCCTTCATATCAAACCATATTAAAACAATGCGAGTAGCCTAAAACAGACTAACTTTCAGTTCACAATCCCAATTGCTTGCCTTCATTTCATGTCAGTGGTCCTCTCTGTAGCCGTTCAGCTGCCGTGTTTAATTCCACTGGGGACATGAAATGGCATGGAGTGAGAGCAACCCGACTTAAACATTTCACTGTGGTGAAGAGGTATTAATCACTTGTCCCCTGCCCCTCCCTGCTTCCTCGCTGCCCTCTGAACCGCAGGCCCCCAGAGTCCCTGTGAGAGAACGGACCTCCGCATGGCCATCGTGGCCGATCACCTTGGACTCAGCTGGACTGGTGAGACACGCACACGCACGCACACACACACACGTCCACTTCGCCCGTCGGTCCCTCTTTTACACACGTATGCAATAGCGTTAATGCATGCACACATCCAAGTAGCTACAGCACACATGCACACGCAAGCATGAACACGCTTACATACACAAGGCAAAGGTGCACACACACAAAAATTCACCCACATAGAAACTCGCGCACGCACACACACACACACACACACAATATGTAATATGGAAATGGTATGACATGGAGACATAGCTGAGCTTGAGCCTATTCCATTTTACAGTCACTTTTCATTTTAATCAACATCGAAGTAGAAACTGTAGTTCATTTGCTGATGGGAAGGTTTTCATTCTGTAATTTCCTGAAAGGTTGGATATCATACCATTCTCGTGCATATAAAGGTCTTCAATAATTCAATATATTTCTAAAATAAGTAGTTTGAAAATTAAATGAACCCAGCCCTTTTAGTTGGAATTATATAAATTGACCATTAGGTTTACAATGTTGCCATCTAGTGGGCATATAGTTTGATGCATTTTGTACTGAACAGTACTGCATGTATACATGTATATATTGCATGCCACTTTACTTTTGATGATCGTATCATGATGAAATAATGAATTAAATGCTGAAAATAAAGGCTACATCAATTTGTAAGTAAATATATAAGATGTAATCAGGGCAGGTAAATTATTATATGATTATGTTACACATATGTTACTATTTAATGTTACATTAAGGTTATAGACCTACAAATATGCTCAAAACGAATTTGTAAAATTTCCATTAAGCTGCATTGTTAACGGGGGGTGAACAAACTCATTGTTTTTGATATCATTAATAGTGTTGCCAGTAAGTATGAAAATATGTATTACCAGAAATTGTGGTTCTGTGTGTGATCGTCTTGGTATTCTTGCCTGTTTCATGTGTTTATGCATGTTAGTGTGTGTGTATGACAGCGAGAGAGAGAGAGAGAGAGAGAGAGTTATATTGTGCTGTACTTGATCTGTCATAAGGGTGTGCCCTCTGCAGTGTGCCCAACCCTGTCTGCCTGCACTGCAGTACTGCCTATGCTTTTCTGCATGTGTGTGTGTGTGCGTGCGTGCACGATCACGTGCGTCAGCGGGTGTCTGCACGCATAATTGCGTGTCCACAGTCATGCATCCGCCTCTGCTTGCGCCCACCAGCATGGGTGTGCAAGTGTGAGTTAGCCGTGTGTGTGAGTGCGTGCACGCCGCGTGCAGCGGGTTGGCGAGCGAGCGCTCAGCAGAGATGAAGGATCTAATCCATAATTAACGTGCGCTCCTGAAGCAGAGCTGCAGTGAACAGGTCGATTTGGTTCAGTATGGTGCCACGCTTCAGATTTATAGCCAGGATGCCTGCTGGATGTAGCAGCGCTCCATCACAGCCCGCACACTTTGTTGGCCGTACAATCTATCGGCTGTCAGTGTCTAGTTAAAACAAAAGATTTAGCGCTGAGCAAATAAATGAAATGTTAATGTACTGTACCGACACGCCTCGCGATGACATTTTGATACACCGATAGCTTCCTGACCTGCACCACCCGTCTCGTAAACGAATACGGCGCATCAGTTCATGGTAATAATTGATCGATTGCAAGGTAAATGTCATTCGGTATGCACCCCAATCCCGGCCAGTGTAAAATCTCATTTATACTACCTGACACATCCTCCTTCACCTTATGTAGGTGTGAGATCTCAGTAGGTTTGCTTTTTTTCTGCATTATTGCTGAAAAATATCGCTTCGATTTCTATTCCTTTACGGCAGAAAATTGTTTACATCAAATGTAAGCAGCCGTTTTTAATGCCTGTACATATGTTTGTGTTTATATGACGTTCGGTGCTGTAGTCACTCCTTTTTGGACAGTGGGAAGTAACTGATTTTACTGTTATTGGGTTTTTTTTGTGCATTTGGTGGATGCCTTAATTAATTCAAAACACTTACTTAATACTTGTGTGATGTGTTTTTACTGATAATTGTTGTGCTGTCTCTTGCTCTCTTTGCAGAGCTGGCCCGGGAGCTAGATTTCTCTGTGGACGAGATCAACCACGTCAGAGTGGAGAATCCTAACTCCCTGACAGCGCAGAGCTTCATGCTCCTAAAGAAATGGGTGCACAGGGACGGTAAAAATGCCACAAGTGAGTAGCCCGCGTGGGAGAGGAAAAACTGCAATGACCACACCCTCATCTCGTTCTGGTCGGGTCAATAAGTAGCACCGTTAGCTGTGTCAGCACACATCCACGCCTCACTGACTTTCAGGTCATATATGCACATAGATGATTGGGTGAGCGTTGTGCTCAAAACCGCTTATTTAATGATAATAGTGGAATAATAGAAATAGTGGAAATATGTTTATGAGTATTACTTTTTTTTTTAAATTTCACAATTAAAAGACATGTAAAATTTCTTCTGTGTAATTTATCTCTCCCTCTCTTCTCCCCCCCCCTGTCTCCTTCTCTCTTCTTTGATCTCTCTCTCTCTCTTTCTCTCTCTCTCTCTCTCTCTCTCGCCCCTGTAGCGGACGCCTTAACCGCAGTGCTGACTAAGATCAATCGGTTGGATATTGTGACTTTGCTGGAAGGGCCCATATTTGACTATGGTAACATTTCAGGCACACGGTGTTTTGCCGATGATAACGCAGTATTCCTGGATCAGTCCGATGGTAAAGTGTAGCCCCAACCTAGCTGAACTCTCTCAGTCTGTCTCTTGGTCTATCCCTTCACCATTCTTTACCTTCTCTCTCAGCCAGATAGACAGACCTGCCTGTGTACACAAATACAGAACCAATGAGGCTTGGTAACAGTAGAGGTTCATAAAGTAACGAGGCACACTGAACTGAAATGAGTTAATGGACCAGCAGGGTTCAATGAACCACTATTATAATTAATGGACCAACAGGGATTAATACCATCAGATCGAATCATCTCCCCCAAATGAAGCATTCGCCCTAGTTGGGCCAGCTTGTTTTCCCAACATTGGGCAGTGCAATTAATTTGTAGCACTTAACGTTAGTAAATTAAATTAATGAAAAATTGATGTTTTTATTGATAATTATCAGTCGATTTCATAGCCCCCTAGCGCACCCGAGATTTATTTCGATTAAGTCCAACGTTATTGATTTGACGTGAATGTGTAATACAGTAGGAGAATCTATAACATTATGGGGGCATGAGACCTTTGGAGAAAGTATGTGTGAGTGTATTTATATGTGTAGAATAAACAATAGCATGATGCTTCAGCCTATGTAAGCCTCTAATGAATCAAGACTCTGCCCCATCTGATGCTCCTGTTGATGTTACGAAATGATCAATGAGACACATATTTCAGATGGGTTAGGGAATTGGTTCATAATTTGGTTCAGCAATAGTTATGTTTATGTGTATGCCAGCCGACAAGTTTTAAATTCAAACTTTTCAACAGCTAACGTATCTCTATTTATCAATTTTGTTTAACGTTACAAAGAAATACATGAAAACATAATTATAAAAACCAATTTACAATAATGGCATGTTTGCTTTAAGCAGTATGGCAAATGTCCTTTTCACTTTCTTTCTCTCTCTTTCTCTCTTTTTTACATAAAAATGTACTGTGGTAGCTACAAACATACTGTGGTTGTGGTAGACCCATTGAGGACCATTTCAGCCCTTGTATTAAAATGTAACCTTGTTCTAGATAGTTAAGAATAAAATGTACAGTGCAGAACATCTTCATTCACCCTAAGGCCCCGAGTCATTAAAACACAGTTATATCATATTGTTATCTAATCAAACAAATTCTCAAAATATTAATTTCAACTCTTTACATGGGGGCCCCACCAGCATGCCATCAGGAACCCATGTGGGATCCAGACACATAGCTTACCAGTCTAAAGCAGTGATCTCCAATCATGTGCCACCGAGAGCCAAAACTACACAGGTTTTCATTCCAGCCAATCACCACACCAGGCTGATTTGACTAATTAGCATACCTTTAACTAGACGGGGGAACTAGTCAGTGAAATTAGCTGGTGTTGAGTTTGGTTGAAATGAAAACCTATATATTCTTGCCCCTCGATGGCACATGATTGGAGACCACTGCTCTAAGTATCGCAGTACCCAAGGTGAACTTTGTATTATCGTACGACAAGGAAGCAAAAAGGATCCGCGACCCCAGATCATTTTTGGCAACCCAAATCAATGATGATAGGTCGTTGAAACTATGGAATACAGTCTCAGCCAGGTACACCTCTCTGGAACAGGTACACATGTCTGAAATGGGCCTCATTGTGACTACACGGTTGGGTTTCCCACACGCATCTTAACACATAGATCATTTTTAATATTTGACTTACAACAGAGCCAAAATGATCTTTGTGTTGAGGTGATTTAGGGTGAAATCTAACCTACTGTTTTGATAGATAGATAGATAGATAGATAGATAGATAGATAGATAGATAGATAGATAGATAGATATCAATAGACAGCATGGCTATGGCTTTGTGTTATGGCTGCCTTTTCTACTGCTGTTAGCAAACAACAATACACTCGTACACTCTTAAAAGAAATAGTGGATTTTTTGTTATACCACAACAGCGGGGCCCAGCCCTATAAACGCGAATGTCCGTCGCTGACTCACTGATGAAGTTACACCAAGACCTAGTCTTGTTAACAGATCATTGAGTGTAGTTTGGGGCAACGAATCTTGTGTAAAGTGCTGTATTTTACTAATGCACAACTTTACCACATTGTGGTTCAGAGAAGCAAGGTGTGCGCTGTCCCAAACGACACTCGCAGATGTTCTGAACGCAATGCACCCTTTTTAAAAGTGTACACAGTGTATAGTTCTGCTTCTCTCTCATCGCTGTTAGCTGTACTGTACCTGTTATCTCCTGGATTCCTCCGAGCCTCCCTGCCTCTATGCTGCAGCTTCTCTTGCTTTGAGACCAGCAGACTCCCCTGCCTCCTCCTCTCTCTTCTCCTAGAGTAACTCCCCCTGCCAGCTCTAAGGGCTACTAACAAGCTAATTTACACCAGCTGCTAACCTGCTAATTCCAACAGCTTATTATAAATGACTGTTTTTGGATCATACTGGTCATGCCTGTTCCTCGTTCTTCTTCTCTACTGAGTAACTAACTCAAGGCTGACTAGACCAAGAGCGTACAACGAGAACACCTCGGCATTGTTAGCTCTTAGGACCGCTAACAATCTCAAGCTTCTTCTGTTGAAACTGCAAGACCGCACCTGGCAACTTCTGTACCAACTGGTTGACCCCTACTCCCACAAAGAACACCAGGCCAAGCCCCTCCCCCTTCTTTTTAAGGGGCTTTAGCATTCAGCAAACCCCCCCAATCATCCCTAGTTATCATGGCTAACTTCTTCCATGAAAAATGGATTTGTTGCACGACAACGCTCAGACCGAATTCTTGGATAACTGAATCTAACAAAACCTCAAAGTGGAATACATCATTTGCCCCAGTGTTTTCACTTAATGAAATGCTGAGCAATGATATTATATATATATATATATAACTGAAAGAAGATGATCTGAGAGTTATTTTCTGTGCAGCATTTTTCATGGGCATTTGCCAGTACCTTGAATCTAGTCTTGTTTATCGAGCTAGAACTCTCTTTGGGTTCTTGTCTCAACTGCTGAGCCAACTTTCCTTCACTCAACCTTATTGGGCTGGCTAATGACAAATAATCAAAAGGCTGATTATTGGGGTATCTATAGTGATATTGACACACTACTGCTTACTTATGACTCTTAATGTGCATTCCGTTAGCTGTCTGCAGCTTCAAAACATTCCACCTCCATCTCTGAGCATTCCATTCCATCGACCGTGCCTTCAACTGTCCAGTTGTTCACATGCTGTTTTTACCCTTCCGCCCAAGTCTTGTCTGTCTAACAAGTGTTCCTCATCTCTTTTGTTTTCATTGTGTATTTTGTGAACGGTGTTTTGTGCAGTAGCTCCAAAACGTCTAAGGTCTTCTAGATGCCCCCGGACGCCCCAGTCCGCCGTCTGTCTCCCCCTCTCCTCCCCTCTCCCGCCAGCCCCTCCCACCTGTCTCCTCACCTCCCCCACCTCTTTTCCTTCAACCTCTCCTTTCTCG
>OMKK01083262.1:4462-21790 GCA_900302305.1 Polymixia japonica | reverse complement strand
CAGAGAGGAGGAGACAGGCTTATGGGGCTGTGGGCACATGTCCATGTTGTTAGCGTGTGTGGAAGGAGACAGATGTGAGAGCCCAGCAGTGTCAGTCTAAATCTAGGCCGAGGGTCTGAGCAGCATATAGTCCTGAAGCTTCACCGTGTTAAATTATCTCTAGGAAACCCATACGCTGGTACTACACACTAAACAAAACAAGGGTTTCACAAGGGCTCTATGTTTGACGGTTTTTATGATTTCATAGCCAGAGAATAAAATAAGAACTTCAGGAAGTTCATCTTCTGCTATATTGCAGTTATTAAAAATTATTGAGTACCTTTGAATGTGTGATGTGTCATGGCAGATGAACAAACTGTGTCAAAAGCCTCTTTCACAAATATGCTCTTTGGTAGTTAATCAAAATGTAGCTAATGCAAAACTAAATTCATTGCTGTTGTTGCTCAAGCATTTATTAGAAAATGTTCAGCTACTAGACATTATTTGTGGTAGGTAGTAGACAAGTAGACCTATTACTCATTACTCGTATTTCAAATCCACGGCTGAACTAGCATGAAATTGAAATCATACAACATCAATACAGAACAGAAGACATCTGGGTTCTGGGGAAAACCTTGGAAAAAGGTTTTCCACGCTGCAGATTTAAGTGTAGCCTTAATATGTCAAGCTTCGGTGCACAAGAGTTTTGTTTTTATAGACGGAGCAGCTAACTATTAGAGAGAGGTAGGAAATTGTTTTTTCCTGTAATTCACCTCAGCATGAGTGTCAACAAACCCACACACCTCCAAGGTAAGTTACATCATAACCAGTGGTTGTGGGTGGTTGGCACCAAATGTACTGGTTTTCGGACAGTGAGGGGAGTGGTTTTGGAACCAGTGGGTAGGTTTCCATGATTCTGATGCATCAGCTTACAATGGAGGTTCTTCAACAAGGACAAGGCCAAGGAACCCATAAGGGTGAGTTGCCTTTTTTTTTAGTTAGAGTGTAGTCTGCATGCACAGGAAGTTGGCAGCAGGATTCTGCACAAGAACACTGTTACAGTCATCATTGTTTAATGCAGGGCCCTTTGATGTTTGTCACAGCCTGGAAACACTTCAGCTATCAGAGACCTTGTAAACACTCTTCAAACCGAATGAAAGATGCTGTTCCTTAAAGAGATTTCCAACAGCATCTCCTCTGTAGACATGGCACTTTTACACACACACACACACACACACACACAAAGGCCTCAAAATGACATAATTGTGTGAACGCTTCACGTTGAAACATAGAACAAAGAAATTATACATTCAACTCCAAAACATTGTGAGGAGGAGGCTGTTTGAAATGCTGACAGAGGCCAGTTGTTAAAATGTGTTTATTTCTTCCGTATTCCTCAAAAGTAATGAAACTTATTTGCAGAAACTTATTTGAGTGCAGACAGTAATTTTGCTCACTTCCCGGTCCCTGTTTGTTTTGCAGCCACACACACTTATAAGGCCAAATTTTAATTACAACTGTCATAGTCGGAGATTTCCGACTATGACAGGACAGCAGGTGTTTAGAGGGATGATGACGCACTAGAAAAGGACAAACATTGTCTTGACAACGGCGAACAGCTGGTCTGGAGTGCGACACCTGTGTGCCCGCCTAGCGATATGTCGGCCCTCTCAGGTACAAACTTCAATCAGGCTTCGACAGCTGAACCAGTGCCGTTAGTGTAAACGCTAACATTAGCGGCGCTGCCAGCATCTGTCACAAATCACCGGGCTTACAAGGGAGAGAAGACAAAGAACGGAGCGCGAGAGCAGGAAGGGCTGGGGAGAAACATGTATCTGCACACCTGCCCTCGTCTCTCGTTCCGGAAGGTCAAACGCTCCATCAGTGACAGCGCCCCTACCTTGCATTCACTGCATAGTTCAACTGGCTCCGTGTGATTGAGAGTGGAAACGTTCCGGGTAAACGTCAGGCTTTGGCAAGCCTCAGCAGATAAAATGGCCGAGTCACAATGTCAGAGTCACAATGACACAGACGGAGGTAATGCCCTGCGCTGGGTTTCTGTTTCATTTGTGTTTTACACCGCACTATAGGCTTTATCCTTTGAGCAACATAAAAATTAATTGTGGTGTGTGAATGCGAATTACTAATTATGCAAAATCACAAAAGGCAGGCCAACACCGTAGGATTGTAATCTTTCATTTCATGTCCAATTGTCACATCTATCCGAGATTTTGTTTTGTATCTGTGGGCCAATTCGTTAAATTTTAGCTGTCACAACAGATATGAATCATTTATAAAACAGCTGTAATCAGTAGTAAACTCAGTAATAGTCTCATTTAAGGTCTAAATGTATTCAGAGTCAACAAATACATTTAGAGGCTAATGTCCTTATTGCTGCACAGAAAGTAGTGGACATGTCACAAACTTATCCTACTCAAATCCATGTCCGTGGTCAATGCTGAGCGGTTGCTTAGCGATTGGGGAGATTAGCAGGTAGCTTAGAAGCTCACACGTTAAGTTTCTTAGCAACAGGAAGTGTGTGTAGGTGTGAGCAGAATGGGCGTTTGTAATTTGAAATCTTGCATTTATCACAAAGGTTGCTGGAGCTATTTGAAGACATCATAGTTACGGTGGAGACTCTCTTCAGCTAGCTTAAACTCTGTGGTTATGTTGGAGGATGCAGCTTTCCCACAAGTGTTTATTTTTGCACTAGTGGATTATTCTTTTAGCAACGATCAAAAATATGTGTATAACACAAGTGGTAATGCCTATGTGGAAGGATTAGTATAATCACAATATCATATGTTGATTATCCTTGGCCAAAGCAGGAGTACCAGCTGTTCTCAAAGCCTCATGTGTCTCTTGAGCCCCCATTACAGCAACCGTTAACATGTATCTTGTATCCCAATTGTGTCTCCATGCCATTTAGCCGGGTCACACTTACTGTTCACCTGGAATTAAAATGCATCTCCGGTGTCCACTTTGAACACAGACAACTATTTCTCTCAATCAGTCCAAAAACAGCCCTCTTAAACCTGTCCTTATGACTGAGATGGGCCTGTCACAACACATTGATTGAGGTAATTAAATACAGAACCTTTTTAGACTGGAGCCTCTAATATAAAGCCACCATGTTGTCTGTCCTTTTTCTCCACATCCAACTGCCTTTATTCTTTACCCCTTTTTTGTATGTTAGCACTTATGAACATGATTGTTAAGTGTTGTAGGAGATTGAGTTTTACAGTACACCCAAAGCAGAAACCTGGTGTCGACCCGCATAGACCCGCATAATTTGACACCGTAGTTTGACCCTGACACAGACCAGGGTTGGATCTGCGTCGGCTCGGTCCTGCTCGGCTTTGGTGTGAAAGGTTAGTAGTAGAGTTTTAAAGACCACACCCCCTCGACCAGTTGTTTATGAAAGTGGACACATCATTTGTGACGAAAAACAAAAAAAACCCAACAACAACATAGCATTCGAGACTCACAGCAGACAAGCAAGCGATGCAACAAGCCAGCAGAGTGATTCACCTTAACTCAAAGAAACACCTTTGGAGAGATCAAGGAAATTGAGTTAGTTAGGAAATGACCCGGGATGGCCTGTACGCCTCCGACGCAGGATGATGCAGGTCAACAATACCGCAAATATCACAGGAAGCGTATGTGAAAGAGGCATTAGTGTCTGTTCCAAACACTACCAAACCAGCTGAGCCTCCCATGCCTCCCAGTGTGTCATGGATGGGTAATAGGCATACCTTAAGCTTTATTCCAACAATGCAACAGCTGTTGTTGCTAATATACTCTCTCTTGTTCTCAAATACACACTTAACCATATGGGCGAGAGAAAATGATTGATTCAAGAAGTATTAGAGAGAGTAAAAAAGGGCATGGAGCAGAGATTGCGATAGGGATGAAAGAGCAATGTGGAGTGAATAGCAGGAATGTTAAATGGTGTTTACACTAT
Source organism: Polymixia japonica (assembly GCA_900302305.1). Taxonomy (NCBI): domain Eukaryota; kingdom Metazoa; phylum Chordata; class Actinopteri; order Polymixiiformes; family Polymixiidae; genus Polymixia; species Polymixia japonica. The sequence continues at coordinate 17,847 of OMKK01083262.1, read as the reverse complement.
CCCCAGATGTTTCTACACTGTATTTTGCTGAGGCTGAAATTCATACTAAATTAAATCTGCTCTCATTGGTATCCCAGAACGCCGTGCCACCTACGGTAGAATTATAAAACTGCCATAAAGTCAATAGATATAATTAAATGTCTATTCCTATGTGACAGCAAACCAAACCAAGTATGGCTTATAATGCCAATGAGCATAACCTTTCCACCAGATGAGAAATAAGGAGTGCTTAATGGCAAGTTTCTTAACAAACCAACATGCCATGTCCACCTGTTAAATTGTCCTTTTCTCCTTTGGCTGGTGCCTGCCATCCCTCAGTGAACCCAGGAGAGGTCATGGGTCAAGGTTTGCAGTGTTGGGTCAGAACATGGTCCACAGTATTTATGGCCTGCCTGCTGTCCCCCATTAAATATGTCCACACAAAACGAGGCAGGATTGAGTGTCTAGCGACAAGGGGCATTTTTCACAGCTCCCTCTCCTTCCTCTCTGTCCCACTGTTCAAGGTCCAGACACTCTTATCTGGCCTGTGAGGGAATCTATCAAGGACACACAGGTGCTTCAAAAAGACATGTCTTTGAGGAGTGGACATTTTAAAGGGCAACCCAAGAAAAAGTGCTTGACAATTGAGATGATCAATCTTTCATCAGCAGTGGAACTAACTTTTTTGTTATGGTTCATGGAGTTTCAGTTCCTAATTGCTGAGTTAAATAGCCCAACTGTATATTGATTGCTATTATTGACATAATGTCATTAGATGTCTATCCTTCTCTCACCTTGTGTGAAAAAGGGGATTTTCAGTCCCCCTTGTACAAGTGTGTAATGTTGGAAAATTTTAAGCGGTTTGTATGTGGGACATTAGTGTCTTGCGCTCCTAAAAAACCTTATCCTTATCCTTAGGAAGAGTTGGATATGAATCCAAGCTGAAATTATATAATTGTTCATCAATCTTATATAATTATATAATTGTTCATCAATCAATATCTCAAAGCATGCAAATGAGTCCTCATATCGGGTATTACAAGTATAGAATGTTCATATTTCATCAATTTTGTGTCAGCACTTGGATTCAACCAATAAACTGTCAGCAGTGAATATGCACAGCAAAATCATATAAAATGGAATTACTCTGAGGACATCTGTAACCTGGATGTCCATATCTGAACTGATCACTCTGCCTCAGGGAAATAACTTGTTCTTAATTGCTTGCCTGGGTAAATAAAGGTTAAATAAAAAATGCAATAATTACCAAAAACACCATAGTTGTTGTTAGTAGAAAGGTTTTAAGCAAGAATAATGGCCATCAAAATGAATGAACATTATGAATACAGAAATTAGCAAGCTGTAATTCAAACCATATTCGGAACTTGACTAAAACACATTAAGCACACTTGACCATATTTTGTTGAAATTGTTGCGCAAGTGGACATGGATGCAAAGTGTGTTCATTCTACAAGGTTACAGCAAACCTGTGACAACATTTGGTCACAGGTTTCATTACAAATTGGACCCACTTTGTAAACTAGTTGTCCATTGAGGTAGCAGTACCATACAGTAATAAATACAGTACAGGCCAGTGAAAGCTGCCCAATAGAGGGCGCTAGGGCGCTGCCCTACCTGAGAAAAATTTCGTTTTTTTTTTACCTATTTCTGAAACGTATATATTATTTGGTAGCTATACATTTTGAATGTGCAAAGTCTTTGTCAAAATGTGTTATATGATATATATATACACACAGTATCATCAACACACAATGTTGCACAATACGCTTTTTACTTCATTGCATTGTCTATGTGGGATGATCTGAATTTCACCCAAAGCATTTGCATGCACTTAAGTTCTGGTTGAAGCAATGCACTGAGCAACATAATCAAACCAATCAACAGCATAAAGTTGAATGATAAAGCCCGCCCACTGCCCCTGACCAATCACGATGGCTACATCACCTTGAAAATTATTCATTCACATTTTATTCAAACAAAGTGTATTATTGCTGTAGCTCAGTACATTCTTGACAGCAAACCACATACCATTATTTGAGTGATTTTTTTTTCTGGAGGAAGCTGGGTTGACAATACTGGATGTGCAGTGTAGTTCATTTCTCAAAGATAAATCACACAAGAATGTTGCACCCATCACCTCTTTGATTTCTGTGGATGATACCTGACATAGGTTGGAATAGGCACAGCCCCACCTATAACATCTTTCACCAGCTGCCAGTGGTTCAGGGTCGTTTTGGCCGGGAAATGGACTGGTGGTATTGTTTCAGTTTTTGTATTGTTTCCTGATAGTTTGACCTGATTCTTATTTAGACTGGACAAGTGAAACAGCAGGGGGCTCAATGTTACCATGGATACCCAACAGTGTGTGTGTGTATATATGTGTGTGTGTGGAAACCCTTATATAGCCAGGCAAGTCAACTAAGACCACATTGTTGCCGTTTACAGTAGCCTGTGGGGGCAGTAGTTGATAGTTGCGGGGGGCTAATGAGCAGTAACACTGGAGCAGTTGGGATTAAGTGCCTTGCTAAAGGGCACTTGGTTGCTGTTGGTGGTCAGCATTCACTCATTCTCAGTCGATCACCATCTGGTTATAATAGATATAGATATGGCTATAGAGACACACATGGATGTGTCTCTCTAACGTGTGTGTGTGTGTGTGTGTGTGTGTGTGTGTGTGTGTGTGTATGTAGACATGCGCATGCACACATTTAACCACACTGTAATATATAGGAAATGAACCGCTTGTGTGACACTGGTTTGGAGTTATGGACTCAGTATGTGATCATAAGACAAGTTATGGCAGTGTTACCAAGGGCACGGGGCTGGGAGGTCATCGATCAGGAAGGCCAGCCCAGCAGACCACCCCCTTTCCAGGGGAGTTTATGAGGAGAGGCACGGTCTCTCTAGTTCCCCCAACCCCCCTCTCTCTCGCAGGCTGTTCTGATTAGTGACAGTAAAAATTGACTTTCTGTCTGGTCCCAGAATGATCCGTTCACATTCAACGCATTAGGTTTTACATCACTGTGATGCTGGGTAAATTTAGCATTTCAAACTTCTCCCTGGGTCTCTATGAATGATGATAGCTGCTCTTACAAGCAGAGGTACCAGTGAGGGCTGCTGCGACACATCCCAGTCTGATGGATAGTGAGACAACAGGCCGGGCTTTATACACTGACTCACACTGAATTTTTATTTTCGACCTTTTATATTGTGCTACAAAACCATTATTTACTGTTTCCTGTTTACTGTTGACTGTTTACTGTCATTGCCATTAAATATTTGCACATTTGAAACAGCCCCTCTAAATAACATATCCCAATATCATTATTTTTATCTGGTGTTTTTTGTAGGAACATACTGAATAAGAAGAACAAACTTCACTGGTGATATTCTTCCACAGTTTATGCAAATACAAGCCTCATATTTCCTGGAGGGAAAACAACCACAACAAAAATTCTTTCTGACTTAAGCGCATCAAAATATATTCTCCACTTGGTTTTCTTCTAAAGCAAAAGAAAAATCTGACTTGCATATCTTAGCTAATGGAAAAAAGGCAAACTAAAGCAGTGCATTGGACTGCAGCCAGATCTCTTGCGTTTTTCCTCTTCGAGCCCTCCTGTTCTCATTCTGCTTCCCTCATTTGTCTCTCTTTATGCATTAGAATCCATGAATCCATTATCTGTGTTTTGAGAGAAAACCTATAGGAATTATTTTAATCTCACAATGCATATGTTATTGAATAGCCTTATGTCACTGAGAGTAATCTGCATCTATCATGGGTGACTGTCCGTTGCTGGGCCGACTTTATGACACTAACCTCTGAAGTTATGCCAACATTGTGATTCTCCAAACAAATCGTAGCAATTAAAATGCCAAAAATAGACACTGAAATTAACATAGCCCATTATTAGAGGATGATGTTACACCACTGAAAGTTTACTGAACAGTGTTTAGTGAAGTGAAGCTGAATGACAATATAACAAGTGTTGACAGGGGTTATAATGAGAGAGCATCCACAGTCTTGTTTCATGTAAACGTGTAGAATTAGCAGTGCATGCTGGCCGGCCTTCTGATAGTATTGCTTAAACCTATTTAATCCTTTGAAATCTAGACATACCACAGGACTCTTTCTGAAGTAGGTATAGAGAGACATTGAGTGAGTGGACTGTATACCTTGAGATTCTAGGCTGGATGCCAAGGAATCAATAGAGGTTATTGGTGTGTCTTTTGGTTCTGCTACTAATCAACAGGTTGTCTCTGAAAAAAAGAGTCAAAGACTCAACTCTACCCAATCTGTATCGTTCTAATGCACTCACTGCACTCTCTTCCTGAGACCATATTGGGTGTGTGTGTGTGTGTGTCTTGCTTTAAATTGTGCATGCATACAGTAAGTGGCAGGAGAGAATGGTTATACTTTTCTTTTTACGTATTCTACTACATATATATGCAACACAGAAAGAATTGCTACAGTATTTGCTGTTGGTCATATACAGACCTGTACAACACAGTATAACACCTCATACATTCAGACTTTGCCAGGTTTGAGATTGTCAGCCTTTGCTTTAAAAGGTCCATGCTAATGCATGGCGTATTCATACGCCCACCGCACATGTACATCTATGACTTATTGCCTGCCAGCACGCACGCACACGCACGCACACAAAATAAATCTTGAGGAAGAGAGAATCAACCATGACAGCCTACAGTGTGTCCATGTAATAGCACATTACTCTGCAGCACTGTGGTAGCTGTGCCTCGCGAAATAATAAAAGCCCCTATGTCTGTCATTGTCCGTGAGCCTGAACAGGTGTTGCAGAGCGGCTCTACTGTGCCATTCCCAGCGAGGAGAGCAAGTCTAATCCACTCTCCTGGTTTTAATGTTGTTCAAATGACTGCAGAGCGCCAAGCGTGTTAGCATCCCACTGACCCCCCGTTGTAAAGCTCTATAAATATGACAATAAATGTAATCCTTTCAATTATGTCCGTTAATTCTCACCTCTCGGCTCCACATGCCGGGGGTAATTTCCTCACAAATGTAACGCGCGGCGCCAAAGGAGCGGGGATGTTCTTCCACTAGGTAGGTTTGTTGTGCCTGAGTGATCAAAATGTGATTGTTGTGTGGTCCTGCGCTCGGTGAATGCTTGTGCGTGCAGGCAGCAGGCCGGGCCAGGCTCATCCCACTGAGACAAAGTGTCTCGGGGGCACTGGGAGTGAACAGCCCATAAAAGTGCTGCTCAGATTTACACAGCAATTAAAGTCAGACCGCGGGTCAGATCTGAATGGGCAAACACACACAGTCACATCAGCACTCTTCAAACGCAAACAATACACAGCAGCATACCTGCTACAGCCCGCTTTATACGGTCGTAGAAAAGATAGGGACTTTCTCTAAATACGCAACTGATTTTTGTTAACGTTCGTGGTTTGCCTTAGAATGATCATCGACTTTATATTTACCACAAGATCACCGTCAGCCACATACCAACACCTGCCACACAGCAGACAATAGATCAAACGCTGGGACAACAAAAGCCACAGGAGTCACAGAAAGAGTGAGAGCTCAAGCAGAGAAAAGGTAAGGGTTGATGAGGCGGGAGCAGACAATAGGGAGGAGAAGCTTCCTCTTCACCTACCCTCATCCTCACCCCCAGTGTGCGTCAGTGTGGATGGTGGTGAAGGGAGCGCTACGCTGATTCATGCTGGCAGAAATGGACTGAGCAAGGGGGAGGGAGAAATGAAAAGAGGGAGGGCCCTAAAATGGGGCTGAATGTGTGAAAAAGTACTCTGCCAATACTGGCCATAAAACTTAAGCGACGGCAGGCACAAACCCATGAATCAGAGTGTGACAGGAGTATAGAGTGCGGCATGGCGGGGACAGGTTCCAACCAAACCACCACCCAGCCCTCAGTCTGGCTCCACTGACACAACCCACTACAACAAGGACAAGAACAACATTATGACTGGCTGTACAGCTGTTTTTTGACAGTATGATAGATTTGTCTTAATCTCAATGCAGCTGCAAACCATTTGAAAGGTAACTGTAAATAATAATAATAATAACAATAATAATAAACTTTATTTATATAGCACCTTTCATACAATACATGCAGCTCAAAGTGCTTTACAATAAAGAAATTACATGCACTGAGTGCTTCACATGAAAATAGACAGAATGAACATAAACACAGGGATAGAATGCCATAACTAATGTAACACAAGATGGAAAATGAAACCCACTTAAATAATAAGGAAAATAAGATAAAAAATAAAGATGAAAATAGACTTCTCTTTCACTTTTAATGTGTTTATCTTTAGTGAGTTTAGTGTGATAGAGCTCTTTAGAGCTCTTTAATGTGTTCTTATTGAAAACGCTGTTTTCTCAAACACTTCAGACTTCTCAAGTCAGGAAAAGGGTTAGGGTTCGAACTTCCTATAGCGCTATTTATGTGTTTACAATGAACAAAACAAACAAAAGCAACCAATAAAATAAAACCCACTGAATAATAATAATATAAAAATAAAATGAAAATAATGTTAAAAATAGAATACATAGAATGCATAACATCAAGTAAAATAGAACGCATAGAATGCATAAAATCAAGTAAACCAACATTTAAAAGACGTGCAGCAATGCATAATTGGGAAACAAGTGCAAAAAATATTTCAGGACTGCATCAGGAAAGTCATAGCTAGTTAAAGGCTAAAGTGAAGAGATACGTTTTTAACTTTATTTTGAAAATATTTAGCGAGTGTGTTCCATAGAACTCTGGGCGTCATTTTGTTTACACCACCATGTTGGCAGGATGAAAATGAATGGCGCCAGACTCAAGTCAGAGTTCACTGCGCACTTTAATTCCAAGTACATTGAACGCTACATTGCAAGACTTGATAGATTAAACATTACTGACCCTTATAATGCCCCCGGGTGCTTTTCACGAGTATTGACACAGGCTGAACTGACAATGTTCCAGACCTGCAGTATCCAGACATCTACAATTACCTGATCAACTTTCCCTTGTCCTACGCTGGCGAGTCTACAAAAGCCTGGAGGGGTAGAAATGGAGGAAATCTGGATTTGTGATGAATATTCAGCTTTGGAGTCTACCAGCTAAAAATTGCTTTGTCGTCACTGGAAGGGTAAGTCATCTTAGTTAACGTTAGCATGCAACGGGCAGTGTAATATAATTATTGTGCTAGTATGTATCTAGCGTCAGCTAGTCTGTATCCTCAATTTACCGAGAGTTAACTGTAGCATCACCGTATGAATGAATTAAATTGAATGAAGCAACACTCCCGCTTTCCTGCCAATATGGCGGTGTTTTGATTTCAACTGTTGAATGCCAGGATTGTGTCAACTACGTCAACTACCGGAGCTCAATAGACGCTTCCGGCGACGGATTTGTGGAGATATAAAACATGACCATAACCTGGGAATACAAAGAATCTGCTAAGTAAATCTATTGGCTGTGCTCACTGCATGCTGAGCGGCCACATCGCCTGGCATGTGATGAGCAACAAAATGCCAACTACAGGAGGGAATATACATAGAGGGAATTTATATTTGGGAATATATGATATTTATTTATATATTAATATTGGCAACAAAGTCCTTTCTGTTATATTCTTGATCGACTTCTGGCGAACATCTTGGTCATCTCCACTCCCAGGGAATCTATGTAAAGTGTATGGTCTCAGACAGGGGCACTCTTCATGAAGTAAAGGCTTGTGTATTTTGTATTCAGTTTCAAGTTGAAGTTTGCCACCACAATTGGAGCAGCTGAGAACTCCACAGGTTCTTCCCAAACTCTTAGACATCATTGTCAAAAGTAACGTTACATAGAAAGTAAAGGTAAAAGTAGAATATTGTATATTGTAGGACAGCTTGCATTCAAATGTGTACATATTGTAGGAAGACGCCACCGCAGTAATGGTGACTTGTTTACTTCCGGTACTTCCCCGGATTTGTGTATAGCTTTGGGGCATAATTGACAAAGGCTGCATCCCTGATTTTCTTTCGGCTGTTGTTGGGAACCTCCAATAAACCAGTAGCAGATGATCACAGTGTTCTTGAAGGCAAATAGTTAACAAGGGAGTTAGCAATGTAGCTTGGTCCTAGCCCATTAAGTGCTTTGTATATAAGGAAGAGGACCTTAAAATCAATCCTAAATGTTACAGGAAGCCAGTGCAGAGTAGCTAAAACTGGGCTAAAGTGCTTTCTCCTCTTGGTTCTGGTTAATAGCCGAGCTGCAGTTTTGAATGAGCTGAAGTCTCTCAGTGTTTTTTTTTTTTTTGGGAGGCCAGTAAAAAGTGCATTACAATAATCGAGTCGGCTTGAAATAAAGGAAATAAAGGCATGAATCAGTTTTTCAGTATCCTTTTGATTTATAAGTGGTTTGTATTTTAGCTATGTTTCTAAGGTGGAAAAATTATGTTTTCATCACCTTGTTTGTGTGGGACTTGAAGTTTAGATCTGAATATTAAAATAACACCAATATTTGTAACCTCAGATTTAATCCAGGGAATTAATTTCCCCAGATTATTAAACAACATTAATACTAATAGGATTTCAGTTTTGTCGTCATGTAACTTTAAGAAATTATTGCTCATCCATTTATTTATAGCCAAAAGACAGTAATGGAGTTTATAGCTGCAGCATCATTTGGTTTCAGCAGATATGTACAGTTGTGTGTCATCTGCATAACTATGGAAACACACATTGTGCTGTCTAATAATGTCACAAAGTGGCAGCATGTATAGTGAGAATAATGATGGACCAAGGCAGCTCCCTTGTGCAACCCCAAAGCAGATGTTTCCTCCCTTTGATGTATGTTTTGAACCAGTTTAACACACTGCCAGAAAGACCAACCAACTTTTCAAGGCAATTGAATAGGATGTCATGTACATTTGAAAGGTGTCCACTTAATTGCCTTTATCTGGCATGCACAACCTTGCTATAATCTATTGAATAGCCAATGGCTATATCTATCTGTCACAATGTCTTTGGGTTGTATGAGATATGACTATCAACAGAATTAGTATGGAGCAGAACTGACTTTGTCTTGACTTTAATTAAACCCCCTCAAATATTATTACTTGAGTGAATAGAATGAATAGAAATGTTCTTGGTTCATTCAACAGTAGGATTCAGTGGCAACCCATCTTTTCTCATCATTAGCCCGGCACAGTTTGGTGAAAGCAAAATGAAAGCTACACAAACAACAGAAATGTTTAACATTTGCCGCCTGTCTGTGTTTTTGCCCCTGGCTTGCTTTATTTGGAGTTTGCTATACTGATGTACAAGCAACATAAAGTAAAGAGGTAAAGATAAACTGTAAATAAATGGTCATAAACGTAGAAGCTACAAAACACAAATCGATGCAATGTAGCTTTTGTGTGCTAAATGACTAAACAATTTCATATCCAATATCACTGCAATGTCATTATTTTCCGCTCTTACTGTATGTACAGCATGTTTCCAAGTGAGAAAACCACCTCGGGTAATTTAGTGATGAAGTGCATATAGATTGAGGTTACTGTTGACAGAGTTCCCCAGTGGGAGTATGATTAGGAGGTTCCTCCAACTGCCTGTCTTCACATCCAAATCTAGTGAAACCTCATCCAAGCCCACATGGGGTCAGGAAGATACTGCTTGCCAGGGAAAGACAATAGAGGATGGCCAGAACAGTATCCTCTCATCAATCTTTGGCTCACTTTGCCATTTTTATCTCACTTGCACAGGTTGAAAAAGCAACTTATTTTCAGTGTATCTGTGACCAGCCCCCATGACACTCCTTGAGACTCTGTCATAGGAAGGTTGAACTGTGGGTATGTATTGTGAGCTATTACTGTGCAAACTCCTTGTTTCAAGATGTTTTGGATAAGGGCATCCACCAAATAGCTATATTTAATGTATATTCATATTAAACATTTACATTTCCTTCAAAAACATTGCTTCTTCTGCAGCTCAGGACTCCATAAGTGGAGGAAAGAATCTTAACACTAAACATCTAAGTAAACAATCACCAATCCCAACCAAATGTTTGATTGGTTACAAGCTGCATACAGAGGCCCAAGGCTTGATAGTAGCTAGCACAGTCTACCAATGATCAGTGCACTGCCATTGCAACTATTGTGAGTGGAAAGTGTTGATCTTCATGACATGAGTGTGTGAACACAGTGAATGAAATATGAGGTCAATATATATATATTTTTAACCTTATAAACCTCAAAATCACCAGTTGTGTTTTGTGTTTTTAGTTTTCCTTTTTGCTTGTTCTTTGCCCAATGGAACTTATGAAGGCAGTTGTCAGCAAATTTAAAAAATGATGTCTGGGCATGTTGAGTGAATCATTAGCATGCTATGGTTGTACTGGGCTCCATGTTTAGGGCTTTAATTGTAGCACTGAAGGAGCTCCTATCGAAAAAGTCAGAGGCAGCTTTTTAATCAAATTCAACATAATATATTACATTTTACTTTTTAATTACAGAACTTATTATGCTACATACTTAATACATTTAAAAACTGTCATCCATTTTTTAAGTTAGTATTTTTGCCATCACTTTGTTTTTTGTTTGCATGTGACATGTACCTCCAGTATCTTGGAATGTAGTCATAAGATCATAGTCAGCATTTGAAAAGCATGTTATCCCTTTCTCTTCCCTTGATACAGATAATATACTGGGATTTTGGTTATGAAATTGACATTTCTTTGTTATTAAACCAGTGGAGTAGGGCATTATGGCAATATCCATTATGCAACTTCTAGAACGAGAAATACCACAGCTCTGATGTCTGTCATTGTGATGGTAGTTGCTTGTTATTGAGCCTGTGACTGAGAGGGGCTGATTCGAAGGCCCTGAGCTGACTCAAGCACCCAGAAATAGCCTATTTCACAAATTACAGTGTTGCCTACCCTCCTCCTCCCTCACTTTGGCCTGCGCGTCTCTTTCTGCTTGCACTTGAGTTGTATGTGAGGGCTAGCCGAGTCTAGCCATTTATTTGAACAGAGCGTGACACACAGACAGACTCCCTGCTGTTAATTTACATCCCAGCATATCTGACTTTAGTGTTTCGGGCCACATAGTCTTTCCACCTAAAAACTGAATGATGTCCTGTTTTGGTGTCCTGAATGATTGTGTCCTGTGGCCTACTGAGCCCAGCACCAATGCTGCTAATGAGAAATTACACAGCAGGAGTAAGACACAGCGAGAATTACAACTTGCTGGCCTAGATTAGAAATCCATAAACAATCCCTTCAGAAGTGGCGAGACTTCCTGTTTTGTTGATGCCGAGCCCAGCCATACCCTTGAAAAGTGAACAGGAACGTAGCAATTTATTCACAAAGTTGTTCTTTCTTTTCTTTTTTTTCTTTTCCCGTCTCCTGCCTCTGTTGACTTAGGCATTACCTTGAGTTGCAAACATCCTGTGTTAATATAGCGTATAATGTGACACTAAATATGCAGATCGCTACAGCACAACACCTGATCTCACATCTGAGTGTCAAAGAGCCATCTGTGGGGTCACCTGGTGACCCTGGTCTGATGTCACGGGGAGCGCTGGACAGAAACGAGAGAGAGAGAGAGAGAGACAGAGTGAGAGAGAGAGAGAGAGAGAGAGAGAGAGAGAAACATTAAGAGGAAGGGAGGTCATAACATCGATCCGGATATGTTCAGGTATAGAAAGTGAGGTCTTAACTTTTCAAGGCAAACATAGTATCAGGCAGAGAGAGAAAATACCAAGACGAGTTGGCAGGCAGAAAGAGGAAGTTGTGATGGTGACGTGTAGCAGATAGATAGAGAAGGGAAACGGCGATCATCCACAAATCAGCACCCACTCTCATCTATACTGAGCTGCTTTAGCTGGAGGGCTGGGATGCACGGAGAGGAACTGCTCACTCAAGACTTTAAGAGTTCTGTTGAATCGATGAGCCGCAATTAGCCAGTTCTTCTGCAGTACTAATGTAACAAATCTATTGTTATCAGTGTTCTGTCTGTTTGCAGTAATTATCTGCAGTACAACCTAAAGAGAAATAAAGATAAAGTCCTTGCTGCTTTACAGCGTCACCGAACACTCGTGATGTATGTACTATTTAAAAAAATATGTAAAAATGGAAATTTAGATCAAAATAAAATGAAATATAAAATCCTCCTCCAGAGAGCAACTGGAAACGAGGCATAAGGAGGCAACTGTTTTTTTGTTTGTTTTGTTTTTTAATACTATTTACGATCTTTAACATCTATAAAAGAAAACATACAGCAGCCTACTGTTACATCTGTTTCTCTATCTGAGTGTCCAATCTGCTGTGCTGTCTATTGCTGTCAAACATCCTGTTATAAATGACGAGAATGATGGGAGAGAAAAGAATGGGCGAGAAGGAGAGAGTGTGTGTGTGTGTGTGTGTGTGTGTATGTGTGTGTGTGCGTCTGCGTGCGGTTGTATGCACATGCCTGCGTGTGTACTTTGTGTTTGTTTGTTTGTTTGTTTGCGTGCGTGCGTGTGTGTCTATGAAATTGCACGACAGCGTGTTTGTCACTGCAGTCCCACTCGGTTGCTCTGGAATGGCGCTGCAGATGGATGTCTCTTAAAATCTCCCGCGCTTCAGCAAGCATGCCAATTCACCTACTCACACAGATGCTTTAAGCAGATATAAGCTTCTCCTGCTATTTGCTAAAGTTTGAGATACCGTTCCTCAATCCACGCGCTCGCGGGTGCACTTACGGGCGTATTTTTCTATTGAACGTCTAGTTAACGGAGGAATTGGAGGCGGTCGGAGGCAGATCCGAATGCGTTCCTGGACCTCACCCTAATGGGCATGTCTGCGGATGCGGGACGCCGTATCTGCGCTTCTTGCGACGTACGACGCACTCAGCCGCGCAAAACAACCCATTTACCGTTCATTCTTCGTCGACGGGGAGGGATTTTATTGTATTCCCCGGCTGAGCGTGTGACAAAACACAGTATATCAAAACATCGTCCACAGGTAGAGTGAGTTGTAGTATAATATTTTTCCATTGGCCTACAGCGATTTAGTGACAATTGCTGGTAACAAATAATAAAAAAAAAAGCCTTTGCAGTGTTCCCTAATGTACTCACTGTCACTGTGCCTGCTGCTAGCCAGCCAAACACTGCTCTCCATTTGCATGCTCCAAGCAGGCAGGGCTCCAGCGCTGGCTGTGGCCACAGCGCTGGAACAGGTGTCACACCTGGTTTGCATGATCTCTGGTGTTGGGGTGACCTTCTGGTCTCTAAGCAACACGCTTGTCTCATGGCTGATGGCCTCTGCAGATGCAAATGTGTGTGTGTGTGTGTGGGTGTGGTGTTCCATGTCCACAAGCAGACAATCAACCAGCACACCTGTGGCTCATCAAGTCATCCAGGTCCTGCA
>OMKK01083261.1:0-16870 GCA_900302305.1 Polymixia japonica | reverse complement strand
ACACCTGCCACATACAAAAATGAAATCTCTATGAAGAGAGGCTGCTTATTATTGATGATTTCTTGAATGCTCGGGACACTGATTGTCCATGCCTTTGCATACCGATGATGTGTGTGTGTGTGTGTGTGTGTGTGTGTGTGTGTGTGTGCGCGCGAGCCTGCGCAAGACAACAGGGTTACAGTGACAGGGTAGCTCTTGTCGTTGACATACGGATAAATGCCTCTCTGAGCTCCGCGACTCCTCTCAGGCTGCATCGCCCGTTCCTCTCAGCCCTGCCAGCGCCTCTTAAAGAGCATCAAAATGTCATATATCTAAACCCTAGCTATATGAACACGCACATTATGTAAATCCCCCGGTATGAGGGCGTCAATGCCTACTGTAAACGTGTGTATTCACGGGGTGCACGTGTGTGCATACATGACTACGAGCGTGCGTCCATGTGTGCACAACTTCTTCCGCTACATTACCTCTCTTGACTATTGTTCTGCTGCAGAAATTCGGAGCCAAAGGCGCCGGGGACATCAGAGATGCGTAATGAAATCACTGAAACTCTAATTAAAGCCACAGGGAGTCATCTACACCGCACCCACCTTCCCTTTTCAAGGAGACAAAAACATGGTCCCACGCAATTATAATACCACGGCGCAAGAGTGTAACATTAGCTACAGAATATCCCTTACTGCTGTCAGCATATCTTTTTTTTTTTTTTTTTTTGCGCGGCACATAGATAGGACTTTATGTGTGTAGTCAGCGGTCACATTCGCTCTCTGTTTCCGAAATGCCTGAGCTCCGGCTCTCATCACATTCCTCATTTCTGCGTCTGTGCCTCTCCCCCTGCTAGCCACTCTGCAGACACCCCCATCACACAACTTAATGATGTGAAAGATTCATCTCTACTGCTAAAATAACCCATTATCTAACCGGCAATAGACACATTTTGGAGTCCAGACACTCTGTCATGTTGTCACCTTGGCGACGATGCTCCTGCTTCAGCAGAGGATGCGGAGGCCTGGGAAATGTCCCCTCCCATCACTTATTTAGTATTGCTGGAAATGAGACGACGTCGAGAAACAACAGTAGGGTGGAGGGGGAGAATGAGAGGGGATCTCACTTGATTAGCTTTGAATTTGCGCGTTCTCTTGGAGAGCCACGCCAAGAACAAGACGTCTCTCTGTGCCTAATTGGTGAAAAAGGTTGCCGGTGGCCACGATAGCTGTTTTGTTCTCCGCCGCTTTCTTTGTTGGTGTGTCTCCCCCTGTGGACCGGACAGCATCAGTAAGCCCACACAGGTAACAGCATCTGACAGGAACACAATAACTCTGGGTTAGAGCCCAGATATCCACGATGTCCACAGACCTGAGAGCACCTCAGCCAAAGGCTGCGAGTCGCCAGGGGGAGCTGTGACTGATCTCATACAGCCTGATACGATGAAGCTAAGGCTGACTTTGTGTGTTTGTGTGCGTGCGTGCCTGTGCAGGTGTGTGTGTGTGTGTGTGCGTGTGTGTATGGGGTGTGAAACGATTCAGCCAACTAACGCACAGCACCTTCACCAGGAAACGCCTCCACGCCTCTACACCCAACCTAGAACTTATATCAAGAAAGCTCATTGTGTTTTCACCTCTATTCCAACAGGAACAGGACACGTAATGATAACGGTACACAACTGGGCTTTCCTTTTGTTTCCACAATTAATTATTAACCTTATTAAGTTTGACATTTTTTGTTGGTGATTTCATTCGATTTTATCACATGATGAACAGGATATTAATGATGAATAATAATGATGATACATTTATGATTCATAAATGTATGTATTATGACATACTATATTACACAGCTATTATACAGTAAAGTTAAACAGTCAATAGAAAATTGATTAATAAATTGATTACTGCATCAATATAATAGTCTAATTATGACGATGATGATGTTAATAATTATTATGAATTACTACAACAACAATGATAGTAACAGTAGTAGCCATCATCATTATAATCAATACTGCAATCAACCTGTTGGCTAGGTTACGCCACTATGGTTACCCCGGTTACATCTTATTAACCAGAATGCACCAATGCACCAAAAGAAGTGCTCTGATTGGCCAATAAGGTGCGCGGTCCTGCGGCATTTGAGCAGCTGAATGTTCGTCGGTTCGTCGGTGTCGCCTAATTTGCAAGCGGTTGGGACCAGAATAGTGATTAATTTTTAAACGAGCGGTGATATCTGCGTAGTGTTTGGGGTTGCCATGGTTTTCAAAGCCTTTATCAGTAACTCAACGTGTCAGAGCTGGAACGTTGTATCGGCCAATCAGGTAAGTGCAGAGTCTTCCCCTGCCACCCTGCATTTGGGAATTTCGCGACCAGGAACAGCTTTCTCTTCACTGCGCTACTGAGCAGATCCATAGAGAATAGATGGCGGCCATTTTGGAGGTTGTCTCTTGTTAAACTCTACGGTGCAAACACATACCCACACATACTAACACTGTGGCACAGTAGAGGGACTGAGGGAATGTATTCTGTGTCAGAGGAAGCAGTAGTGGAGCGGCAGCGTAGTGCAGTGAAGCAGCACATCTCGTGAAACACAGGTCACTCGTGCATAATGCATCATTCTTACCGTGTCTTTAAAAACGGGGGACTGTTTCTCACAGCCCAGCCCCGAACGAGATTACGTCCGAGTCCCGCTCGGCACCTCGCTTCAGCCCGCGTCCGCTTTCATCACCGACCCTCGTCTGCAGTCTGTCCTCCGCTTGAGAGACTTCGGGAGAAATACTCACGCGCTTAAGATGCGAGGACAACGGCGCTCTGGCAAGGCCACCCGGGGACCCAAGGACGGGGTGGAAGCTAGGGTCAGACCCCATGTATGGTCGCATTGCTTTCGAGCTTAGTCTACACGCATTCAATACATCTGCTTCTATGTGGGAAAAGTTGGTAAACAATACACTGACGTTATGAACTATGATGGAACGTGGCTGAAAAGCGCTGTACTGTGTGATTGCCTCATTCTTTTTTTGTACGTGCCCTGAGCTGTTGCCAAAAGTGGTTGATATGCTTTTATTTCAAAGGCTGCAGACTCACAAATTCATCCCCCTCGCCTCTGTTTTTGTTTTAGCGCACGTCTAGCCGTCTACCTGATGCCATTCGCTACTCGACAATGACGGTATTCACGTGAGAAATATAGCCTCCGGGAGTTTCTCCCAAGCCAAAGCAAGTGCCAAAATGGCTCCTACTGAAAAGAGAGGAGGAAAAAAAAAAGGAGATACATTGACTTCCCGCAGTCCTCTCCCATTCACATTTTATTTATGAAGATCCGTCAGGGTGGCACAGATTTTTGGTTGTTGCACATAAGCCACGTCCTCCTGGTCTCTGCATTTTGGAATGGGGAAATGACATTCTGTCACTGGTGCAGGGGTGCAATGCCCGTGGAGACAGGATGAGGACTATGCTGTCACTGTAAGCAGTCAAGCGCTTATTCATGAAATGGAATTACTCTCTGACAATGGCTCTGCTGTGCTTTTGAAGCTGACTGTCTTTTCTGAAGTGTAAATCCTTTGGCTAGAGCCTTTACTCTGGCTGCCACTCCCGGCTCTTTGCCCCCACTAACTCTGGAGGTGTGATTGCGAAGAGCAAGCCTTTCTTACCTGCACATAAAGAACAGGATTTGTCATCAACATTTTCCAGTTCTTATAAAAACCTAAAGGGGATAAAGCAAACACTGATTTGATGATATTTCCTTAATGCTTCATGCATTTTTGAAGCAGCCAGGTGACTTAAAGTTCTAGTCTAATTTCCATTCGAAAAGAGAAGCCAAGGTGATTTTTGACATAATATTGCTGGAGCACTGGATCCAGTTGTCTTGTGGCTGTCAGGGCTAGTAACTATGAGCAGAGAGGAAGGTTGCTTTAAGAATATAAGTAGTGAAATTACAGGCCATTGAGAAGATTAACTATTCAGATTATTTGCTGTAGTAATACAGTTGCTGTATTGAATATAAATGTCTTCTTTCAGCATTGGAAAAATTTGAATTTGGCACATTGTTTATCTCCTGGATAAAACACCACATGCATCAGTCAATACAAACAAGATAATGTCCCAATACTTATAAAGTATAAAGATAGATAATGGCTATCTCCCTGAGGACCAACACCAGTAGGTATAGGTATACCTGATAGGTATATGCAGAGGAGGGCAGTTACATGTCTTTGTATGCGGATGACATACTATTCTATATATCAGAGCCCCATACTTCCATTCCCAGCGTTCTGGATGTTATCTCAAACTTTGTTGATGTGTCAGGATATACAGTATGTCTGATATATAGGTCTCAAACTCCTGGCCATCATGGACAATCCCTCCCATCCTCTACGTGACACCGTGGCAGAGCAGAAAAACTCCTTTAGCAACAGATTATTACAACCACATTGCAAGGAGCGCTATAGAAGATCTTTTCTGCCTGTCGCAATAAGACTACAACTCCTCCTCCGGCTGGCTTGAACGGGCTGATCAGAGTCAGGCTGGGGGATGTTAAATAATACTTGACTGTTCTTACTGTATATAATGTTTCAGATGTCTATTTTATTCTATTGTCACTTTTGTTGTCGTTTGTGATGTGAATTTGCCCCTATCCTTATCCCTATCCTAGCAGGTAGGATCAACTTAAAATTGTCATCTTCCAAACAGTTCCTGTCTTAATTCCGAAATAATTTTTTAAGGAGTTGGATAGACATGTTTCCTCATATATCGGGAACAACACTATCCCTCGAATACGCAAAGCCTTCCTGGAACGGCAGAAGAGAGACGGACGTCTTGCATTACCTAATTTTCTGTATTATTACCGGGTGGTCCCTAATGGAAGAGCTCTCATGCCAACCAATGTCTCCAGTGATCTTAGTCTGTGCTCCTCTTCCTCTGAGCAAACATTATTTCACAAATAACCCAATTGTAAAATGCTCAGTGCGGCTATGGACACAGTTTAGACTTAATTTTAAACACAAACATCCTATTGCATGCATGCCTATCACTTTTAATCCGCTGTTTCCTCCTTCACTCATAGACTCGGCATTTCATGTCTGGTTTCGGGCAGGTTTGAAATGTGTAGGACGTCTATTCCATAAGAATGTGTTTGCCTTCTTTGAGCATTTAGTAAGAACATACAACGTCCCTCTATCACATTTTTTTGAGATATCTCTAATCCGAGATTTCACACATCAGAACTTATTTTCTTTTCCATCCCTCCTACCTTCAAGCTTTATCGGAAAATGCCTTGGATATAAATCCATATTTAAGAGGACAAATGTCTAGTCTGTGTGGCATTATTCAAGACATGGGAAAACCCTCACTTGACTGCTTAAAAGCTTCTTGGGAGGAGGAATTCGGCGGAGAGATTGGTCCTGGCACTCTGCAATTACGTCAACACACTCACCTCTGTTTGTATCCGCCATGGCCTGCTACAATTCAAAGTCTTTCATCGTTTACACCTTTGTAGAAGTAGACTTGCCGAGCTGTATCCGGATGTTGACCCGACATGTGTGAGATGCCATCAGGCCCCGTGCCAGTCCTTGCCACGTGTTTTGGTCATGTGTGGCACTGCTGTCATTTTGGTCCTCCATTTTTAGAACATTCTCTCACTTGTGGGAAAGATATCTCTCCGGACCCCATTACTGGCATTTTCGGAAACTGCCCCGGAAAGAGTCTGTAGCCTCCCATCTCTCCTAGCCCGCCGCCTAATCCTTCTTAAATGGAAATCAACAGCACCCCCACCTCACACACAATGGGTCAGGGATGTCGTGTCTCACCTCGAGCTGCAGAAGTTAACTTACGCCGCGCGTGGCTCCGCTCGGAATTTGTACAAGATATGGCAACCGTTCCTGAGTCACTTTGAGAAAGAATTTGCCTCTAGCAAACTAGGGTAGCTCCTAACCCACCCTGCCTCAACCCGGGACCTCATAAGCTATTTTAAATTTAAGTTACTTATTATTGTCCGTTATGTGTTATTCGTTATTTGTTTTCTGTCTATGTTATGGAGTATGTTTTGGTCATATAGTCATATGTGTAGGTCATGTCACTATGTGTATATTGTGATCCTTTGTTGTTGAAAATCCAAATAAAAAAAAGAACTGCCCAATGTGCCACTCTTGTAGATAATACTGTAACTTCACTAAGTACAGAATAACATACCTGTATTATATGCGTAGGAATAATACAGGAATAATTCATAGGAATTTGTTTGATTTGTGGTTTCTTGGTTTCTTCTTGGACATGAAACATAATATAGAAAAAATAATGTCTGTGGGAAGACAAGAACTGCAGACATAATTACTGTGGTTTATGAATAGAATATATATCTAGGCAGACAAATATATATATCTATATATATCTGTCTGTTTCCTCAGTTATAATTATAATTAACAACACAATTGCATTTTAAAAGATAATTATAATTTCTTCCCATTGGAGTATGAGGGAAAATATTGCTATATATATAACTACATTCTTACCATATGGTTTAGATCATTAAAATGTTGTATCTTTCAGTACTTTACCTGACTCTCATTTTGTCAATACATGTTATATCAGCAGTATGTTTGTTATTCTACTTCTATATATACGCGTTAAAACCCAATCAGACAACTTCGGAGTGCAGCTCCCTGTTGTATAGTTAGCAGCTGTTCTGTGACAGAGAGCAGGTAGAGTTATCGCCCTTTAACTGTGAGCGTCTCCTCTGACTGTTCCCCTTTAGTGAATCCCACAGGCAGTGTAAAAGGTTTGACTCATTTTTCTCTGTAGCCTGTTGCTTTGAAAAATGATCAAAGTGCTCCTAGCTACAGAGGGGCATGAAACAGACAGTGAGCCAAACATCAATTTGTATGAATCAAACAGCCAATTCTCTTGAGGTCAGAAAAGCTGTCCTCTTTTCCTGCTTCAAAGAGAGAATTAATGAATGCACAAGTCACTGCTTTGTGGGAAAGACTCAGTATGAGGTCAATTATTGTGACCCGAGACCCCCTGTAAACCAATTAACCATCAGTACAGGCAGTGGGACTGCTGATGAGGGCCGCATCTGAGACCACACAGAGGAGCATCGTCCTTCAAAAGGTATCTTAAGGTGCCTCGGGGAATAAGCACAGGATCCCGCCTAATCCAAAGTAAATGTGCAGTTAGAAACGTCCGGTTTCTAAAATGACCTAAACACTAGATTTATGTTGATGTCCCACACCACCAAATTGTGTGATGTATAGAAAATGAAGTCTCCATATTTGCCTTAAACAAAATTCATGACGACAGCTGTGTTTCAATGTGTATTCATTTTCTCTTTCATACACTTGCTTTTGCACACTGCTGTTGCACATTACTCATCTTCTCCCCTGGTCCACCCATTCACATGCACCACTGCACCTGTGCTGTCTGCTGACCAGTCACACACACGCACGCACGCACGCACACACACACAATTCGGTGACACACAAACTTCCCAGCCCCGGCTCCGCAGTCCTCGCCTGAACTTCCGTAAATCCGATCTCCGAATTCTGCTGCGCGTACCTGCGGTTGTACCGGGGCCCGCAACAACAAAGATAGCCCCTTGCCTATGGACACCTGGACCCCACAACAAGGCGCGATATCTGTGATAGCATCCTGGTCACTCACAGCGGGCTATTATGCAGCCTAATTATCAGACGGGCAACTATAAGTCAATAGCCGGCGGGAATAAGCATTCAGGTCCGCGAGACATAGAGACTCTCACGCCCCTGAGCAAACACTGCTATCCATTTTAATAAAGATTTATGTCCCCTCTGGCAACCGGAGAGATTAGGCGAGCTGAATTCAAACATGGGCAAAGAGAGACGTCACAAAGTGCCATCGGAGCAACGTGTGCAGCATGTTATTTTCTTTCGGTTATAGGGCTTCCGCGTGAGTTTTACGGGTTATCTAATGAAGCTGTTGCCTTAGTTCGACGAGGAAGGCCGCCTCCCTTCGGCGATTGCGCGCCTGTAAACACGGCACCTATTACATTCGACCAATCAGATCTATCTGTCTATCTATCTATCTGTATGTCTGTCTATCTGTCCATCTATCTATCTATCTATCTATCTATCTATCTATTTCTTAAAATCGATCCATCAGTTGAGTGGCCAGAGAAAAACGATAGAGTCCTTCTCTACTCCTACTTTTCCAAGGGTGCATCTACAGACTCATGCTGACTGTAAAAGGGAGAGAGACAGGCTCTGTAATGAAGAACCACGGCGCACAGTTAAGTTATACTATAATAATACCTGTGTCATTTTTAATACGACTTCCTCCGCCTGCAGCAGACGCGTGACGTGGCTGTCACCGGTCTTCCTGTAACGGCGACAGCCGATCCGAACCCACGAGGGGCAGTCATTTGACCAAAGGACGGGTAAATCTGCCGCGCGGGCCATCAGTCATCAATGGACACGACCGTTCCCAACAGGCCGTCAATCCGAACTCCGCCGAGGTCTTTCACCGCCGGTTTACACTTAAAAGCGGAGACTCGGTGTGTTTTCTCATTACAAACATGAAGGGAAGGGGACGGCCTGCGTGGAATAGTCAGTATGAGTCAGCCGTTAATTAAAGTTGTGCTAATTAGGACTTGCTCAAAACGACCAGGGCTTTGATAGTGTTGGGGATAATCACATGGAACCATGTTGTACAGCAGCGAAATGCTGATAGCATCTTAAAGGATCTGCCTAGAATGTTCCCTGTCTAATCCTATTTTATTAAATGTGTTACAGTTCTACTACCGGATGTGAAGACATTATATTATTACTGAATTTATTGCAACTGTTTCAAAGACTGAACGTGTTTTGACAGTATTCTATTTAAAAAAAACTTTGAACAAAGAAGTTTTCCTCTCAAGTTCTCACCTCAAAAGCCTGATAAAATTATCACCCCACTTTACTCAAAAGGTACTCGCATAATATATGGGATAATTAATTTCATAGGAGCAAACAAAACAATGGAGAACGAAGACAAACAGCCGCAGTAAACAAAGTAGGATATTCATTATTTGTGTGATTCAATTACAAACAAGGAGAATGTCTGTGCATTCGCGGTCTAACAAATTACCTCCCAAAGCATAATAAATGCCAGGCATAAATCACTTGTCATATTTCATTACAGCACAAATCAGAAATGGATATGCTCTGATTTGCACGCTGCACTTTTTGCCTTGCTGCTGCGCTGAGGTGAGGCCATGTGAGGGGGATGTCTCATATCTTCAGGGCTCGTTATTTATGTTTTAGCAACTTTAGCTGTTGCCTAGCAGGTGATACAAGTATAAATAACCATAAATTGTGGTTAGAGATTTCTTTACTTTTAATTTATTTGATCTTTTAGTTTATTTTTACCATAACTCCCAGTTCTGTCACGGTTCACCATATACAGGAGCGAACCATTCACGTAACGGTTTCATCTTTAAACATACTGCGTATACGGTAAGTGTTGTAATTTCTTCATTTTCATATCATTTATAGTCAATTTGTCTCAGCCATTTTGGTAAATCTTTATCCAGGTAAGGAATGATAATTGTGTGTCGCAGGGAGCTCTGTGTTACTGCTGTTGCGTGTTTCTGTTTCACCACCTGTTTAATCCGTTTAAAATCAGTCGACCCCATGAGAGTGTTGGTGTTCAGAGCAGAGAGGGTGAAGGCAAAGCGTTCGCATGCATCTGTAGCAATTATACACAGTAATAACAACAATAATAAATTATTCATTCATAAAACGCAGTTCAAAGTGATTCACATTCAATAAAAAATAAAAGCAAAAAGAGAAAAGATAATATAATAATAAAATACTGCTCAAAAATGCTTTAAATACAGTGAACGACAGAGAACAAAATTAAAACAATTAAAGGCATAAAAAAGAGACACCAGATAATGCAAATAAAAGAATGGAAGAAATAAAATAATTGTAAAAAGAGAAAGTGCTGCTGTTATAGGATAGGTTAAATAAATGTGTTTTCAGTTGTCTTTTAAAGATGTCCGCTGAGCCCGCCTCCGTAATGTATTTTGGTAGGGTGCTCCATAGTTTAGGTTACTTTGCGAGGCAGCTAGATTCGCGAGATCACGAGTTCACCGCGAGAATCGCAATCGCGAGAATCCATCTTGTCAGACTTCAAGTTAATGTGATTGTGGCCGAACCACAGCTGCTTCGGACCAATCGGCGTCTGATGAGGAACTACTGTTAGCTACAGGTGTGTTTAGCTCATGGTTTAGCCCCTTGATAGACGGTGACAGACAGATGGTTCATCCAATCACCTGCCAAGTATTTTTTTGAACGTGCCGGCCCTGAAGTTCATCAACAGTTTCCAAGGACGACTTCTCAGACGGTTCTGTGTAACAGACCCTCTAGCGTGTCAGGTTATAGTTTAGGAGCATAGCGAAAAAAAGCTGCGGCCCCAATTACTTACTTTCATTGTGAAGAACTGCTTGATTTAGAGGATCAGGGACTTTCTCAGTTACTCTATTTGAGAGATGATGAGCTTGCTGCTAGTCATGTAGCTGTTGAAGTGAGGTTATTATATTTACATCTGCTCCTCCCCAGTAACTGGAAGTGGTAGAACACACTAGCGGTGGCACATCTCATGTTGATTTGGCTGACAGATACTCGCCAAATGCTAACGGCTAACTATGAGGCTTTCGGTAGGAAGCTAGCTGGCACCACCTGCACCACCCACACATACCTCACAAGACTCAGATTGCCTCACTGTGTCACTGTGTGACTGTGTATGTAAAAAGCGGTTGGGTTGGGTACATGATTGTAAGCGTCTTTGGGTCATTGAAAAGCGCTATATAAATAAAATGGATTATTATTATTATTATTATACCTCCACTACTGCCCAGTCCACCTCATGCCGCAGAACCAGATACAGTCCATAGGTAGGGCTGGGCAATATAACAATATTATATCGATATTGTGATATGAGAATAGATATGATTAGATTTTGGATATCGCAATATCGTGATATGGCATAAGTGTTGTCTTTTCCTGGTTTTAAAGGCTGCATGACAGTAAAGTGATGTAATTTTCTGAACTTACCAGACTGTTCTAGCTGCTCTATTATTTGCTTTTACCAACTTAATGATTATATTCATGTTACTGGCGATTATTTATCAAAAATCTCATTGTGTAAATATTTTGTAAAAGCACCAATAGTCATCCCTACAATATTGTCGCATTATCGATATTGAGGTATTTGGTCAAAAACATTGTGATATTTGATATTTTGATGCCTTTATTTTATTTTATTTTGTCCATATCGCCCAGCGCTATCCATAGCTGCAAACCAACAGGCTCCACACACATCAGGGCTGATAATGTCACCATAAGAGACCTATCATTTCTGCACCGCTGAAAATTCAAAATTCATGGGGGTCAGGTAGGGGACAGTATAACGGCTGCAACAGTTTATGTACGCAGATTGATGAGGGGTTCAAAGCCGACCATACAGAGTGAGGTAATCCAAGGTGTGCTCCACATCACTAAACCAGGACAGTTTAAGGACATGCTCATTAATAAATGATGAAGGGCTGTTGAGACAGGTTAACAAAATATCTAGTGAAGAGTGAAGACTAGGCCACTTCCCTTGTCAAAAGATAACACGCGCTCACAGTGCTCAACTCGAGTCGGATAGGGAGGCTGACAAGCAGACAGACTTAAAAGCAAACGGTAAACATAAAATCATAGAGGAACTGAGTGCCAAGGTTGGTGCCTTGACCTGGTTGAGTCTCTTAAAGACACCAAACCTCCAGAACACACGTCGGTGTATTCTAACCAACGAACAGAAAGACCTCTGGCTGTCCTAGGTGTGTTGAAAGGGGTGCGAGCTTGTGCAACCACTGTTTTGTGTGTAGGGGAAGAGGGCCACAGGGCAATAGGATGTCTCAAAAAGGGCCAGGCGAGGAACAATGGCCGGTCATCTGCTGATACCTGCATGAGAAGCAACGCTGCGCAAACACTGAGCCCCGATCAGAGGAACCCGACCAGGTCAAAGCCAGTTGTGCGGTTTCTCCTCTCACAGCTAAAGAGATCCAGACTTGTGAAAGCGTGGCCCAGCTAGTAGGAAACATGTGCAATCAAGTGCTACATCCACAGCTATGCTATTGAATCCTTACTTGACACAGGCACCCAAATTGGTATCCTAGACGGCCAGTGGGTAAAGACCTACCTATCCGACCATAAGGTACGACCGCTAGCTAAACTCGTAGGACAGAGCATGCTGGCTGTGAACGGCAAACCCTTACCGTACAACGGTTGGGTGGGGGTGATGGTGAGCCTTCCAGACAACAGTGACCCAGACGTGTCAAGTGCCCTTCCTGGTGAGTAGCATGCCCATAGATCACCCCGATTGGATTAAACGTAACCGAACAGCTGATACTGGGACGAAAGGAGGGCATAGACGTTGTACCCATAATCGTGAGTCTCCTTCATAGTGCAATGAATATCCAGGATGACAAAGCCATCGCACTAGTTAACTTCATTCAGGCCGAATTCACAGGTGATGTTAGCCATGGTGTGTTGAAAGTGGGGCTGCATGATGCGGTCATCCCTCCTGGTCAGGTCACACACGTCAATTCCAAAGTACCGCCCAACTTTGACACCACTAATGCACTCATGCTATTCAAACCAAATGAAGGCAACACGGAATTGCAGGCAGCAGCTGGATGTTGGTAACAGCCTCTGTCAAGCAGGTGTTCCTTTTGTAAGCTCCCATTGGCAACCACACAATACATGATGTCACCCTGTCTCATAGAACTGCCTTGGGAAGCGTCGAGCCAATAGCCAAAATTGTTACGTTCAGTAAAGGCGGACCCAAACGCAGACACAGACAATGGAATTAAGTAAAATAAAAAAGGGTTTATTGTAGGAATAAAAGGGAATGAGGATGGCAGACAAGGCAGAAGGTAGAGAGGCGATGGTGGATGGCAGAGCTGAGCTGGATGGCGGAGGGCAGAGCGGAGCTGAGCTGGATGGCGGCTGGCAGAGCGGAGCTGAGTTGAGCTGAGCAGGACAGCAGGACGAGGGAGTGAGCGTGGCTGGCTGTCCTTTACCAGAGCCAGAGTGGTAAACTCAGAATCATTGGATGCAGTTTGAGAACCCTCATACCAACAGAAAGGAATTACAGACTCCACTCCGGGAAACTTGAGTTTCTTGCCCTGAAATGGGCAGTCTGTGAGAAATTCAGGGATTACTTGTTCTATATACCGTACTTTGAGTGGCACAGTCAGAATGGGGAAAGCTCCAGATTGAAGATGGGCTTCTGTACCGCAGGACAATGGAGAGGCGTCAGCTAGTCTTACCTGCCAAATACAAGCTCATTTACTAGGTATGACCAAGCCTACCCAATCCGCAATAAATCTTGGAAAACAGCAGCAGAAAATTACTTTCAATGACTACATTCCAATTATTGGGCACCCCTCAAAGCTACACCACGACCAAGGTCATGAGTTTGAAAATGAATTCTTTCAGACCAAGCACGGATTAAGGCTGGTGCCCATGGGTCTCTGGGTCAGCAAGAGGCCTCCAACTACATACCTGTTTCTCCCTCTTTGAGTCGAGTGGTATGAAAAAGTCAATTTTGGCATACTGTATGTGTTGTCATCAGTTCTGTTGAGATAGCAAGTTCTGTAGAAAGTTGTAGAAAAAAACAAATAGTTGGAGAAAAATGGATGACCGGCAGTGGAGTAGCAGAGCTGCCAAAAGAAAACAGAGAACAGAGAAATAAATTAGGGAGGTGGTTGTACCGGCTTAATGTGCCAGCAATATCCAGCTACTTTAAAAAATCAACAGCGGAGGTTGTATCCGATGGCAGCTGGGAAATCAAAAAGGCGGCTATCCCCAGTAGCAGGCACGCCACAGGTGCTAGCGGTGACAACCCGCTGCCACTGGAAGATAGCATTGACCTGAGTGGTTGCTGTGTTGAAGATGAATTATTCTGAATTATAAATTAATTAAGAATTATGCAAGTCTATATACAGAATAGCTATGCCACTGGACCAATTTATTGAGGAAGACATCCTGCATTCATTACAAACCATGCTGGCAGGTACTACTGGAGATGAGGCTTGCAGCAGCAGCACCAGCGTGGGAGAGAATTTGCCTGTCGATGATGGGGGGGAATCGAGGACGGCAACAGCTGCAAGGAAACGGTGGCCCCCAGCAATTCCCTGCAGATCAGCCAGGAGGGGCCAATTCTTGAGGAATGGTATGTGAATGAGTTAAAGGAACACACCAACATTTTGGGAAATACACTTATTTGCTGTCTTGCTCAGAGTCAGATGAGGAGATTGATATCAATTTCATCTCTGTGCGTCCAGTACAAAGATAGCTCCTGGTACATGCTAACCTAGCTTAGCATAAAGACTGGACACTTATGGGTAAACGAGCCCTGCTCCATCAAAAGCGAAGACATGCACCTTCCAACAACTCCAAAGGTGTCTTAATTACATGTTGTATCTAGAATATCTAACACATGTAAAAATAAAAGTGTAAAAACGAGACATTGTTTTCGAAGCACTTAGCATCCGGACCTACATTTTTTCAGATGGATTTGAAGACATTATTAAAAAGTGTTTTTTTGTTTTTTTAAATCTAGTAGGTACAGGGCCAATTTCTGCCTCGGAAATGCTAGTAAAACCTCTCATAGTTGCTGGCTTTTTACAAGTTAGATCATAGAGGTTATCAGCGTCGCTAACAGTACAGATAGAGCTGGTTTTACATAGAGATGTACCTGTGAATTTTTTAATCTCTTAATAGTTTCTTGCACAAAAGCTTTTTTGTATTATGTTAAACAGACACACAAGACACCACTGAGTTACCTTGAGATTACATTCACTGCAAACAAGCATTCTCTTGGAATTTTCATAGTCTAATTATGCTTTACAGTCTCAGCCCCTTGCCAAAACATAGTCGGTGTCATTAAAACAGTCTATTATGAGACCGCTCATAATTACATCCCAATTTAGGGTTCTTTATTTTGTATGCTACACAATAATTAATGTACCAATCAACCTTTCTGGAACAAATTATTTTATTTAATTTTGAATTGCCCTCTCATTTGCATAGCGATTATAGTGAAAGAAGACGTACTTACTAACAAAGTTGAAGATGAAGATAATCACTAATTAAAGCACCGTGCTGTTGTTCGGGACCCTCGAAGCACCATAGGTTATTCAAAGTCCTTTTATCTAGTTTTTCGTGATTGCAGTATCTGATACTGTAGATGATTGTCACAGCTTTGTCAATAGACATTCAAGTATCTACTAACCAATACAATAATTACGTATTAGTTAGCTATTACTTATTAGTTAGAGTTAATTTAGCAGTCATATAATCTACCTCATGGGACCAAATTAGTGACGGGCAAGGTGTTCTCTTGATATTTCAGTCTAGATATTTACCATAACATCTACAAGTGCCTTGATTACTCTTAACTCCATGTCATAACATTACATTGGCAAGAAATCAAATTAATTGGATATTCATTCTTGGATGGTACGGCAGTTATGGCAGATCACCAACCTCCCCAAGGGGCGGCCCCTAAGGAAAAGATAGGTCCAGCTCTGCTTCATTGTAGTATATTCTTTCAGTTATTATTATTATTAAAACAGTTATTATTGTTTGATCATGTGCCGGTGTGAATCAAAAAGATGAACGCGTGAATGCGTGTTAAAACATCGACAACAATCTAGCTCAGTCGAACGTGTGAATTTGCGAATAAATGCGACCTTGCGAATAGCGGATTCAGTCGCCGGTCACATACAGTACGTACGGCTTATACGCAGGTGCGCCTGGTTGCCGTGATGGACTGGCTCTGCCTCCCCCTCTTCCCAACGCTGAATCCCCATCCTGCCTGCCACAGTAGCGCTAAGTGCAAGGTCTGAGAGGAGGAATGTTGGTAATAAAATCAGAAGGTCTATAAGAGGGCCTAGGGATATAAAGTGTCTGAAGGAGTGAACCTAATTCTGTACTGATGAAAATTAACGACCCAGTCCTGCCTCTCTCTTTCTCTAGCGTTCTCCCCTTCATACCTCCTCCCTCGGCGAGCCCATATCTGTCTTACCGCGCCAGCAGCTCCCTCATCCATTTTCTGTTTGTCTTCCAACGCAATTAGCATGCAAACCTTCGCAAGGCCCAGTAATCTCCATAGTCCTATGATTCCCCCTATCAACCCCCGACGCCGGGAAGGCAGCAGCGAATAAAACAAGATCTAAAAAGAATCGATAAATGTTTCATCGGATTTAAAAAACGGCGTTAGCCTTAGTTTTACGAGGGGGGGGGGTTCGCTACAAGTTTTCAGGGTGGCCAAGTCCTTGGGTTTAAAAGAAAGGTTTATGGCGCTGTAAACACAGCCCGATTCTCTTTTCTATTTCAACCACATAAAGTTGAGAGAGATCGGTAAATCTACAAGGGAGAGTGGAAGCTCTTTGCCCTCTCTCTTTCTCCTCTCGTCTGTTGCTCTCCATCCCGTCTCTGCGCAGGCAAAACGCTGCGCAGGGTAAATAAATGCAGGGATCACGCCTCAAGTTAATTGCGGGGTATATATAAAGAGGGCTCGCAGTCTTTTCGCGCTAATGATATAACCGATTATTTGTAGCAAAGTAATGGATTATAGATCTAACTCCATAAAGAGATGCGCATGCGGGCATCTAACGTTAAATGTTCTTTGATGTGGAATGTTTTTGTTTTTGCACGTGTAGTTTTATCTCTTGAGTCTCACTCAGTCGTTAAAATTAAATATCCGACTCTAAGTCATCCTCTAGCTCTGTGTCTGTACCGCACTGCTGCATAAAGCGTTGTTGAACGCTTAAATAATATACGTAAATATATATTTATATACATATATATATATATATATAT
>OMKK01083260.1:0-24190 GCA_900302305.1 Polymixia japonica | reverse complement strand
CTGTTCCCTGCTGTCCTCCTGCAACCTCCTGTCCTGTTACCTGCTGTCCTGCTGCATCTTCCTGTCCTGTTCCCTGCTGTCCTCCTGCATCTTCCTGTCCTGTTCCCTGCTGTCCTCCTGCAACCTCATGTCCTGTTCCCTGCTGTCCTCCTGCATCTGCCTGTTCTGTTCCCTGCTGTCCTCTTGCATCTGCCTGTTCTGTTCCCTGCTGTCCTCCTGCAACCTCCTGTCCTGTTCCCTGCTATCCTCCTGCATCTGCCTGTCCTGTTCCCTGCTGTCCTCCTGCATCCACCTGTCCTGTTCCCTGCTGTCCTCCTGCATCTGCCTGTTCTGTTCCCTGCTGTCCTCCTGCAACCTCCTGTCCTGTTCCCTGCTATCCTCCTGCA
Organism: Polymixia japonica; assembly: GCA_900302305.1. Taxonomy (NCBI): domain Eukaryota; kingdom Metazoa; phylum Chordata; class Actinopteri; order Polymixiiformes; family Polymixiidae; genus Polymixia; species Polymixia japonica. The sequence continues at coordinate 23,804 of OMKK01083260.1, read as the reverse complement.
TCCACCTGTCCTGTTCCCTGCTGTCCTCCTGCATCCACCTGTCCTGTTCCCTGCTGTCCTCCTGCAACCTCCTGTTCTGTTCCCTGCTGTCCTCCTGCCTCTTCCTGTCCTGTTCCCTGCTGTCCTCCTGCATCTTCCTGTCCTGTTCCCTGCTATCCTCCTGCATCTTCCTATCCTGTTGCCTGGCAGTCTCCTGCAGCTTCTCCGACACGCCTGTTTCTTGTCTGTCACTTGCACATCCCTGTGTAAGCGCAAGAACCCACAGAATCAAAATTTCCCTGCATCTCCTCCGCACCAACACACTGCATCAGCACACACCAACACCAACACACCTTTGCTTATCCCGTCTTACTTCTGAGCGAGCGCGTTGACATCGGCTCACACATACCACTGATTATTACGGCGAAATTATGACATTTGTTATAACAGCATCAAAATCAATTTGACAGGGATACAGTGTATTGTTGCGGTAGTGTTACATGCAGTAGAGTGGCTGAGGGCAAGCACTCATTTATTGAGCATATTTGCTTATTTTCTGGTCAGTGTACTCACCTATCTTATTGACTTGCACGAGACGATTGCAGTGGAACAACAACAGTATGACTTAACTACCACGACACAACACTGGCTACATATAGCAGCTTTAATTAGGAATATAGACTGTTGACCATCGTTTGTGTTCAAATGGTTATTATTTTGCTCAGACAGTCCAAATGATAATCCACACTTCACACTTAGCTGAGAGTACGCCTATGCGTTTTTGCAGAGAGGTTGTTATTCAGTCAAAATGAAACAAAGACAACAATGTTTACAACGACCTTTTCGTCAGCATCCGGACTTGACATACTGCTCTTGACGTTTACGCAGAGGATGCTGGACATTTACACATCCTGGCACAGCTGCACGGAGAGGTTACGGCCGTAAGTTACACCTGGCAGACAAGACAACGTTAAATAGTTCATCTGCCGATGAACAGTTGACACGGTGTTGATGAGGATCAACTGACACGCTGAGGTGAGCGTTCTCTTTGGTTCTATAGGTTCTAGCGTTCCACTTCCTGCCATTCCCAGGCCAAGTCGAATTGAGAGGCACGTATCGCATTCTGTACATTACGCCAAGAGATTACGCTTAAGCAAAGGGATGATAAACAGAACATCCATCGTTCAGCTATGCAGACCTCCTATTACGCGTCGTCTTCACTAGAGGGTGCACTAATGTCAAATATGAAACAGCTCAGCAGTCACGAGGGCACCGCCGTGCAGATGTTGTGTGATGCACGTCAACTTTGTCTCTGAAAAATGGCTTAAAAATGGCAGTAGAGCCTACAATGACCTCGACACAAAGGGGAACCTTTCAGAAACTAAGATACAAAACATGACTGATCGTGAAGATCGAAATGTTATAGGATGCAAATCGTTCTTTTACACCATCCCTCTGAATAGTTTACCGCAAGTTATGCACAATAAAATGTCAGTTTTTGCATTAGGACGTCTTTGTGTAATGTCGACACCCCCATCGATCGGGAGAGCGGAAATCTGCAAGGCAGATGGTCTGAGCCTGTTTGAGGTGTGTATCAACATTTCACAGATGGAGGACCAGGCGGAGGAAGCCGCCTCTGTCGTGTCATTGCGTGTTAACGAAACACGGTGAGAGACAGAGCAACGCCGCCTGTTAAAACAGATATATGTACACAAAGAACAGGGAGATAGTTATCTGATCAGAACAGAACTGTTGTTTTGGTCATTGACACTTTTACTTTTACTTAAATACTGTAGTATTTAAGGGCTGTTTGAGGGATGCTCTGCTCTCAAACGTCCCGCTCTGCTCAGTTTTACTGCTGCTCTGAATTAATTCCACATGACTGTGAAGATGATTTTTTTTTTTTATCTCCACGTCTTGCCACGACACCAACTGAACGCGATGAACACCAACAAAATATTATTAGAGTGTTAAACAAGGAAGGGGCGGGGTTTATAGCCAAAGCACGAGAGACTCCTATTGGTATTTACCAAACATCATTTGTCTTATCCTCATCAAGTCGGAACAAGTCCTCAGAGTTCAGTTTTGGAAATGAGCCTTCGGTTGAATGGACAACGTAAGAAAAAGCACAACTTTGAAAGTATTCCAACCAGGTGTTAAATGTAAACATGCGCGTACGATATCTATCATTAGGCTCTGACAGCGATTAAGGCTTGGATCGGATGGCCCGAGGGCGAGGGTGTTTATCGAGCGATAATAGGCTTAGGAAGCCCAGACATAAGAAGTGACACCTCAAGACCACCAGTCAATTCACTCTATACAAACAAAAACCTTCTCCACGGCCTGTCATTTTGGTTTACTCTTATACAGTATGTGGCAGTACAATCCACTGGTGACTTCGCATTGACAGCAAAATAACGTAATCACTTCTGGTGTAAAATCCGCACGATGAAAAATGCCAACGACAGCTGTCTTTGTTTACTTACCTGAAAATGCAACACGGTATGTCAAAAACGTGAAGCTGGGAAATAATAATAGATACTGTCGTATTTTAAATTTGAGTCTGAATTCCTTCTTTAGCAGGCATTTGTCGCAAAGTGGGGACTTCTGCCCTTCGTTTAATGAAAAAAAAAAAACAGTTTTATTGGCATTGTTTGCATTCTTTCAAACGAATTCCTCCAGCGCTAGCTGAGAGTTATGGACCTTCACTAAAGTAGTAGTACTTTTAATAGTTTTAATGAGTAATGTTACACTAGCAACATATTTTTAGGTTGGCCAAAGGATGAAGAGGGGGTTTTTTTTCTGCAGAGTGACTAGCAGCAGGCAAATAAAAATAACAGACTAAAAATCCACGTTAATTGATCCCCAGAAGTAGGCCTGTATTCCACATGGTCACAGTCCATCATGGTTATGGTTATAATGCAAGTGGGAGTGACTCCTACTCCTCGCTGATAACCTGTCACTGATAACATGTCACCGATAACAATATTTTACAGAACATCTCTCGTAAACGCCAGTGCATCCGACCTAAATGTTCAAAACAAGGTATTACATATTTACTGTGAGAGTGTGAGCCTCTGCTGTTTTATCTAAAGAATATACTGCAGAGAGTTGTAAATTACGTTTTATAACGCGAGTACGTGCCTGTACTGGAAAATGGCGTACGAGGAAGCCAAAGCAGACATTTTGAAGGGAAGTTGGCCAGAGAAGTACTGCAAATCTGCAGATGATGAAAAACATGCCCCTTGGGAGCCCAGTTCAAGAGAACTAAATATCTAAAATGAGCAGTATAAGATTAATTAAGCTCAAAGAGAAGCACTGTTAAGTAAGTGAGTCCAAAGCAGTGTCTAAAGCCTATTACGTACGTTGTTCTTACGTTAGAAGATGATAAACCTGGTTTAAAAACAGCCACGGGGAAAAATGATGTCAATTGCTGCAACCCAGTGCAAGAACATTAACTGAAGAAGAGGCATTAACACAGTCCAAGGACAGCCCGCATCAGACAGAGGACAGAGGCCCCCTGGGTTCTGTGGGGAGCCACACAGTGCAGGGTGCAAAACAGTAGAACCACAACACGACTTACGACTTAGCAAACAACATCTGTGTTGCCTCAGCGCCTACACAGACCCTAAGGGTTCAATACGTCTGGCAACGAAACAAAATGACTGCTCTGCCTATTGGATTCTACAGTACCTCATCCATGACCAAAAAAGATGGTCAAGGAACCTGCTGAATGTCGTGTTTCCCTTTGGAGTTCAACTGATTTGCATTTGTGATTGAAACAAGAGTCTGGCCTGTTTTTGATCTTTTTTTTTTTTTTTTTTTTGCATGTCAAGGATGAATTCGCACACGCACATTGTAATGAAGGAGAGAAAAACCAAACCCGTCTTTGAAATAACTGCCAAAAAATGTCCCATATCACTAACACAAATAATTGAAACGTTACATTTTGCCCTCACAGCTACTTAAAGGCCCAATCCGTGATTGTAGGCTCTAGCATTGATCAAATAAGTGGTAAAGTAAACTTTATTTATAAAAAGCGCAATCAAAACAAATGCTACATGGTGCTGTACAATTATAAGATAAAACAAATAAATAAACACCAAGGGGGACATTTTAACATAAAATAACAGATCAATTTTGTAGATTGCAGCTTTAACTTTAATAATCCCCTTTGAAAAATTAGGCCTTCACCTCAGCATATGTGACAAAACCCAAAATTTAGACGGTCAAATAAATAGCTGAATGTATCTTTAAAGTCCAAACTCTGCCCAATGAAAGGGCAACGTGCAACACTGTTGACCTTTGCTTATTTTATGAGTGAACTTATATTGTGGGGGACATCGGTGACAAAACTCTAAGCGCTACTTTTAAACGTAACCTTCTCCCACGTGTGAGCCATACATCAAGGTGTCTCTCTCCATCTTTGACAGTTTTTATTAGAATGGCAGTATAAGGGTCTAACTGTTGCGTAAACACAGGCCCAGACACATGTCTACGTAGAGGAAAACAGGACCTGCTGCCAGAAGGGGACTAGCGTAAACATTGTCCAGCTACGCCATCCAAACAAGCTAGCGCGCGGTGTGGCATAGCTTCATATCTGCTCCCTCCTCTCTAAACAAGGCTACAAGGGTTTGAATTACTCTTCCTACTCTCCGCAGAAAATGTCAGTATCACCGAATGCCTGCGATTATCTCATAACCGTATGAAGAGTTTGTTCTGCGAAACGCAACTACACCCACGCCCACACACACACACACACCCACCCACACACGTACAAACATCCACTCACAACAAACGCCCACGCGCCGCCGGGCGGGCATCGACGGGACGTAAATACGAGCACGCTCCAGATCTTACAAACGTGTCGTTGTTAGAATGGCTTCGCTATCAAGTCTGACGCGCAGGACGCGGCGTTGCGAGGACCCCCTCGGAGCGTTCGCTCTGACTCAGTAGTCCAGCGCTACGCGTGGTGTATTTATCCTCAATCCTCCCCTGCAGAACCCAATCCGAGGAATGTGACTAAGCAGTTAAATGCCACCCCACGGGGGAAAGACTGGCTCAGGCTTCACCACATCGGTGCAGGGCCAAGGCCAAGCTCCCCCCACCCCCACCCCGACACACACACACACACACATCTGCAGGAAACAGGGTAATCACGCAGCCTTTCCCGGTCTGATTTGGTGAGCAGATCGCGCCGCCGACGTCATCGGTGGACCGTTCGTCTCGGCTGAGATAACTTCCTCCTCTGTTTTGTTCCTAGATCCCTCTCTGTGTGCACGAGCGGCTTCTCCACATCTGGGTTTCGCTGTGCGAGCCTCGACCGCATACGAAAAACAGATTGCGGTGTCTGTGTGTGTGCGTGCGCGTGTGTGTGTGTGTGAGGGGCTGAGGGGTAGCAGGGTGGTATGAGCTCAGACTATATTTAATGACATTTGTTTCTTTACATGCCCAGCTTATTAAACACAACCTTGGCATGAATAACACTTTTCTGATACTCATCAGGTATCGAAATTTGCTTTCAGGCCGCTCCATTAACTGTTAACAATTGAAATATTGTATTTGCTTCCCAACTCAAAATACCAAGCTCGACTTATAAAGTTTTAAACCAGTATCTGATGAAAGGAACAACAAGCCGAGCTTTGCCAAGCAGAGTCAGTAATGGAGTAAGAGGAACACATGGACTTCGTCAGTCTAGAGATATTGTTACTGGCAGACCACAGAGGCTGTACCATGATAACATTAGCACGCTCCTGGGATTTGGAAAGAGGGCTTGAAGCGTTTTCAGGAGTTTATAGGCCCCAAAAAAAAATGACTTGGGTTGTAGTCAGTGACAAAAAAGCAAAAGGTGACGTCCCTGCCCTCTGTTCGTTAGGTTTCATTGCCGCTGGGGAAATGCTTTACCGGCCTCCTGGTGCGGTGCAGAGACGTAGGGGTAGACAGGCTACGTCACCTTCTCTTATCCAGTGCCATTCCCCATGTCTGACACGTTAAAGTCAGCATTGCAGCTGTCCATGAACACATGATGAACAGCGCTCACCTGGCCTGTACCGACTATCTGTACCCAAAGACCCATGGGACTGAATGCAGCACTTCAGTAGGCTCTCTTGTTCTTGCTGGTAGTCTCTCTCTCTCTCTCTCTCTCTCTCTCACTCTGTGACTAATTATATAGGCTTAATAAAGCGTTCAAACACAACTTTAAGTTTGTACATAAACATATTTTCAACTAATGGATGGATGGATATAATTCTTCGGGGGAAAGGTAATAAATGTGTAGTAGGTGTTTGCACTTGTAATTTTCCTGTAAATGAATGCGCTACCAAGCTTTCCATTAAGACATACACAGGCGATTGCCCCAAAATATGAATGAACAAAATACATGTTTACTCTGTGGTAAATGGCCATGATATAAGCGGGATAATCCACTCTAGGTGTGTGATTATCGAAAAACAATCCACGCCGCGGGTTGCCTGTATTCAATCTGTATTACATTTTCAAATTGTGGGTTTATTTGAGCTAAGAGATAACACAGGCTAAACATACCAGCTCAATTTCAAATCATAAGGATGAGTTGAATATCAGTCTGCATGCAGTCCCAAAAAAAAAAAAGACAGATTCTGCTTGACTATTTGAACACTTGTTAGTGGCTTCAGGCTGTGGTTGTCAGATAAAACAAGCTATGGCAATTAGCCTCTTGTAAATGGATTAAACTTTCTGTGCCTACAATAATGTATTTCTGTCATGGAACACAATCCACAGCACTAATTGTGCAGTAATTTTTCAAAGTGGCAAATATGATTTAGCTGCCTTTTGGGAGACGCTGTGGCCATGTGGCTAGGTGCCGGTCTTGTAAATCGAAGTTCATGGGTTCAACCCCCATTCATGCCAAGATATAATGTATTCTCAGTATATTCCCATTCTCAGTGTGCACGGAGTAGAGCATGTGTCACCAGAAAATGTCATTGATGCCTTTATTAATACCCTCAAATCACATGTAATTCTTCATCGACTTCATCTTGATTAAGGGAAAATACCAGTCAATAGCTGTTTCCTTTCACCGTGGTTTGACAGACAAAAACAGTAAAATTGTTTTATTATCATCTTTTTGGACAGCCAAGTCTTGTTTTGATAAACAACGATGTGTTAAAAGGCTGCAGAGAAACAATAACTAATAAGCTACATCTATAACCGACCTCAAAACAACACAACAAAACTTGACTGCTCCATACTCACGGTTCGACTCACGGTTCTCTAACCTGGAGCGTCTTAATGTAGGTTTTTCATCCACCATCCTGTTTTTAGACTCATTGACTCACCTGTTAACAGTCGTCTCGCTCGTTCTAAATATACCGCCTGCCGCCTCGATAGGGGTCATGCGGTCTACACGTGTTAATGCACGTTCTGGTGGAAACAGGTAGCTGCAGACCGGTCACAGCCTTACGACGGCGCAGAACCGTTGAAATATTAGTTAAGATTTTAAAAGATTACCATCAAAATGGACTGCTTTCATATTATTTATCATGTTACTGTAAACTTACTTTTGTTTTTAATGAGATTAATTAACTATAAGTCTGTCTACAGTCTTTCATTGGCAGATTTTCAAACGATATGAAGCCAGAAAAAACAATCTGTCAATCTGCATTGAAATAACCACACTTCCATTTTGACGTATTTCTTACAATAAACTTGATACGACTGAATACAAAATAAAACCATTGGCTTAGCTTTGCTTTCTCTCTCTTTCCAGAGTGCAAGTATGTACATGATTAGGAAGGTGCACTTTGTGAATTACAAGGAAGGAAGCTCAACTCATCAGCTAGCATACTGCAGGCCAGGTACAGCAAGCGCACGTCTCACCAGCATCAACCACAGTCTAGCATGGCTATATAAATAACATCCTGAAGAGCTGTCATTACTCACCTTTCAGCTATTTGTAACGCTACCCACCTAAGGTGTGCTCTCCCTCTCGATCGGTCAGCTCCGTTGCAAAAGGCAATCGCATTGTGCTCTAAGGCTTTCGCATACATTAAGGGGTCTTTGTTGAAACACGCAGCAGACATGGATACAGAGATGCACTGTTGTCTTAGGAGTCAAGGGGGTTTGAGGTGATGACATGAGTAGTGTCAGTATAACTGGTCTAAGTAGCTTGGTATTTATTGTAAACCAATAACGTAGCTTGTTATTAGCTCATAGACTAAAAGCTAGTTTCTATATCTGCTACAGATCTGACATGTTCACTCTTTTCTTGATTGCATTTTGTTGGATACAGTTATCCTTTTGCAACTATTCACTGTATAGTGCTTTACATAGATGGACTGTGATCAGGGGTTTTTTTTCCAAAGGAAATACTTTACTTACTTACTAGATCTTCTTTCCTTTTGACTCATAGACCCCAGAATGATAAACCACATTTGGTACATTCCAAAATGGATCGTAGGAGACCCCAACCACCAGACATATGGGGGTGGCTTACCCATCTGTAGAAGCATCTGGAATAAAAGAGGGCTGTGAGGATTTTTTCCCCCCTCGGCTGTGGAAAAAAGGAACTCGCACACCACCCCAATAAAAGTATGACATCATCAGCATACATGCATTTGTTTTATACCTAGTGATTATCCCGGTGCTGTGGAGGGTGACTTTCCCATGAGGGAATAGAACTCCAGACTTACCCCTTTCTCTTCAGCTTCTCTCTCATGACTTCATGAAATTTAACAAATCAGAAGGCAGCGGATGCTGTACTCTGATACCATCAGGTTTATCAGCGTGTAATGCGCCACGACTCCATTGTCGATACTTATAAAATCACTGACTGTAGATTTGTTTCAGAAGGTATTATTCAGTACAGTTAACTACAAACTAATGTACAGGACCGTACTGCTTTGTCTTATGCAAACATTAGAACTGGCGGAGGTGGAATTTGTAAGTGTAGTCAGATGCAGTATTGTAGCCCGAGGTGTTAGTTTTATTGGATCGCCAGAGAACTTCCCCATTCACATTCCCAGAGACTATGGAGTTCAGTTGACCTCATCTTCAGTGCGCTGTAAGAAGAGATGGCTTCATTAGCCAAGTTCCACGAGGCCTGGACTTTTCTGCGTCTGTATGCAGAAATGTTCCTTAGCTTGTGGTCACTGGGGCTTGGACGAATGCTACTCTCGACATTACACCAAAGACTCCTAATTGTTGCTGCAATGTTCTGCGCACAATATGGTTTTAGACTAGACGTGAACAGGCCAAATAGCTCATATTGCTGAATTGAAGTGGGTGATGATTGGGTGATTCTCTAGTTACCTGAACCTACCACTTATGATTACTGGCTGCATTAAATATAACGGTGAGCAATACTGAAACAATTTGAGGAATGACATCATTACTGTTTGATCATCTGAGCGCCTTTCAAGGTGAAAAACAGTAATTTAAAGAAGTGTTTTGTCCTAATATGAAGTTGCCACCTCTTGCTGCTCTTTGGGTACCATCGTGGTCATCCATCATCGTCAGAAACCTTTCTCCAAGTACCTTGACTCCTCAGGGGCGCAGAGTGTCAGCTTAAATTGAAGAATATGAGCTCAAATATTTCTTCCTTCTTCTCAAGTCAAGTCCGAGCCCCCATCAAACATCAACAGACATAGCGAACAGCCAACCTGCCTGCCAGTTTCCAAAAAGTTTGACAACCCTGGTGCAAGCCCCGAGGATATTCAAAGTGCTTTAAGGGTAAAAACCTCTCCAGCACTTACAAACACACAAGTTCAGTCCTGTCCCTCCTGAAAGGCTTTTAGTAAGGTTTTGGCTGTGACAATGGTAAAGGCTGTACTGAATCAAAGTGTTTTTGATTGTGCGCATATGGGATGCTGTCTAAATCTTGAACTCTGTTTGAATAGACTTTCATGTGGTAATTTATCAGTGGAACTGCCAACATCCCAAATAACCAACATCCTACATTAGATTGGTCAAAAATGTTAACAATCAATATTTATGTATTTGTTTAATCACAGCATGTCAACAAATGCTGTATTGTTTAATAGGAAAACTACACATACAAAGGAAGGTAACACCGCAAAACAACATACAAGTAATGTAATAGTTCTTCTGCAGAGCGTCAACAACACACCGGCTGCAAACACCAACGTCACTCGGGAATATCAACTCCGCTCGGATATTTTTGCCGTACGAAGTGTGGATTTCGGGAGTTGTCGCAGCAAAATGACATCACAAATCCTGGGGCGGTCATTTTGAGAAACTACAGCTGTTAGGGGACGGCTCTCTGTTGACGCTGTTGTCTTGTGCTCAGTGTAGCGTGAGGTATCTTGGAAGTATCTAAACAATTTCAGGAAGCTGGCTAATCAATCACACTGTTTTCTATGCGCATAACCCAGGCTGTTACGGAATATAAAGGCATGATGAAGCATGTTTATGTGCCCTTAACCCTCCCAGAGTTACCTTCCTTTGAACTGAAAAATAATTGCATTTTGACATCATGCACAGAATAAAGTCAATGACCTAGAAATCACTACAGACCATTTGTGCTTGGCAAGGAATAAAATGTTCAAAGAAGCCATTATAAAATATATTGGAAAAATCATTTCATCAATAACATTTCATGTGACAATTTCAAATTTCAGGATTTGTCGGAAATACCGTGGGCTTATAAATAGAATAAAAATGTCAAATTCCTAATTGCAACCATTTCAATCTCTCTCTCTCTCTCTCTCTCTGTCTGTCTCTCTCTCCCCCACACCAGACATCTTACCACAGCTTTGGATGAGTTATAGAGGCTGGATTGGTAGTCATCATTTCCTATTCCACTGCTCTTAAAACATGAGACCTCCCTCTTTGTCTCTGTCTGAGACAACACAAGGATACTCTGACTCGCCTCAGTCTACTGGGACTTTCTCCTATGGAGGCAAACCACACAAATCACACAAACCAAAAAAAGTTTCTAAGCCTTGAGAACTGTCCGGCATCATTGTTTTTTATCCATGACACTTTTGGGTTATTTATATTAGTTGCCTACATTCAAGGGAATAGCGTTAATTTGGGCTTATTTTGGGGCGCTACGCAAATTCGAACGACCCCACAATGTCCCGACAAACGTCTCAAAAAGCAGCCCGTGCTAATTTTAGCAGTATTGTTAGAATTAACCTCCATAGCCTATAACTGTGTAAAGTGATGTTCTGCCCACCATTTTCCCTTCCTGGTGCCTCTCAGCTCCTCCGTCTGGAAAGTAAACAAACGTCTGAGTCCAGCATTCAAAGACAGGACTTCCATCCCCCCTCCAAGATAGCTGGCCAATGAGTCATGCTCAGTGGTCTCTGCACTCCTCACATTTTCCACAAGGTGCAAATCATTTCCCCACAACCATGTAAAACCAATTGTACACGCGGTTCCCAAGTCAAGCGATATAATCCTAAAAGCATTTCTAACAGCTCGCTTTTGCTACGTTTCTATCAGAAGAAGAGACTCAACGTCGTTCAGCGTTAATCAGAAGAGGCAAAGCATGGGGTGTGTTTTCGGTGCCTGTGCTGTCGGTCTGCTCCTACGTTAAACACAACATATAGCTGGAAGATCTGGGACGGGTGAGGAATGAGGTTGGTGAGAACAGGACAGACCTCTCTGTTTCAATGCAAAATTAGTAAAAAAAAAAAAAAAAAGTGCTTTAAAAATTGTTATAGATCAAAAGTCAGAATTAGAGTCATTAAGTCACTGAAGTAGGTGTTTTGACCATATCAGGTCTTAATCAATGTGTTATCTAGTATTAACTGCTGCTATCCAGCTATTTGAGGAACGTTTTTTTCACTTGTTTTTTTTAAAATTGGTTCAAAACAACAGAATTATCTTTAAGGATTATTATCTTCACTGCTGGTGAATGCTTCTACAGTTCATGTGAGGACATCAGGTTTCTTCATCATTGTCCAACACGGTCCTGATGCAAGGTTGCAATGATGATCTACAGCATGATATACAATCGGCGATGCATCCAGTTTCCATAAAACTATCCATCGAGGATGTTAAAATTTATCTTTTCCTTTAAATTATTAGCATGTTGGTCTTCCCACATTAGCGAGGAAATCCCTTAACCGCATTGCCTGTTCCCCACTGGACGAGCTTGTCTGAGAATGTGACAGATGACTGTTGCGTTCTGGTGATGTTTCCAGAGTTGTTACCTGACGGTCCTAGCGGTCGGTCTGTTTGGGAAGTTTGTCGGGACTTGGGACAGCTCCGCGTGAATCTACGCGAGATCATTTATCACCGTTACCGAGACATAGTCGCTGGCGTGAGGAGAAATGAGACGGGGGGTCAGGGGGATACATTGAGGTGAGGCGTTAGATCAAAGACACGCAGACCCTTGGTTGCAGCAAATCCAGATAGAGAGCAACAGCCTTAAGGTTAGAGGGAGATTTGTGTGTTTGGGACTAGTGGATTATTAAGTCAGGAAGTAAACAAGTAATTATCTCCCCTCCCTTGCTATCTACTGCCAAGGTGCCCTTGAGCAAGGCATGTAACAGGGCAGTGGCCAACAGTGGAATTGGTCATACTAGGCAGTTCCCAAGTGGCACTTTAAAATGTACCCTACATTGCAGTTTATCACAGTATCTCATACAAACACTTTTTGTAAGGACATTTATGAACAATGTCAGCTTATCATTGATTAGAAGGAATGTTTTCTAATGGATACTTGTCCAAACACCATGGTAGCCCTAATTATGAAACTATAGATGTCAGAACTTTTTCTAAACCTTTATATTGATTGACAGAGCTCGTTATACTACCACTAATGTTAAGTAAGTGCTAAACATGAGTTTTAAACATATCTTTAAATTCTATAAAAGGTGTCTGAAGTCCAACTCCTTAAGCATACAGTATATTTAAATTCATTTGCTAAAATAAATAATAAATCAATGTAACAGACAACTAAAGTTTCATATTTAACGGACATAGTCAATTTGAGATCGTTGTGATGATTCACTAGTTACTATGCGTTCCCTTGCCCCACTTTCTTCAGGATTCTGTTCCCTAGTATCAAAAGGTCAGCCGGAAAGACCGAGGAAGTAATGCATTACTCTTTGGAGGATTGGAAGTCAATCCCGGGTTCACTGCAGCATAAGGTGTTCATATGTGGGCAACAAGGTCATGGTGTAAGTTCCAGGACTTCCCTGACTCCTGACTGGCCAGAAACGCGCCTCGTGCTTAAAACAACATAGCCCTCCACGGTCCAGAGGGTTTCAGATTACACGATCAAAGCAGCTAGTTAAGTGAGAAAACAATTTAATCCTAAATGATTATTAACAGAACCGCAGATCTGAGTTTCAGGTCAACAATGAAATAGTTCATTATTTTCTTTTCATTGAAGTTTGATACAAGTATGTAACACAGCGGGTTAATATCAACAGCTCAAATGGAATCAAATGGAAGTTTTTTTTTAAAACATAACACCACCCATTGATACAACATTTGTTAAGTTCAGGTGGCTCCTGAACTCAATCAACTATAGCTATTTGCAGTGTCTGATTGATGTATTACAACATCAATATATATATATATATTTGCACATAGCAGCTACACTTGCAACTGGCCATTCAGCAGCAGAAGCAGCTTGCAAGCTGAGTTTGTTTTACCATCAGTGAAGTGGTTCAGTTATGCAACTCTACTGCGGCACACAGCCCTGCAATTGTGTTTAGGAGAAGGACTGTAATGTGTAACAAAAACAGTTATTTGAACGACCTATAGTTTAAATGTGTTATATGTATGTTTTGATTGTTTATATAATTTCATTTCCAAGTGTCTCTTGGTGTTTATTTTTCACAAAATGTTTATTTTCGGAAACAAATATTTCTTACACTTTTTTCATGTCATCTCTGGCTTTTAATTATATTTTGTTTTAAACATCAAAAATAAAACCAAACCCGTATAACAAAATCACGACTTTATCTGTAGCTTGTCGAGGTGGACTCCATCACAACTCCGTCATAGTGGACAATCTTCGCCAAAGCTGCAGTCCAAACAAGAGTACCGAGAACATACACTGCAGTCTTCCACAGAACAAAAACACTATCTTATTTCAGATGATCTGTCTCTATTTTATTGGTCTCAAATGTCTTCTGGGTGAAAGGGGGGGTACAGATGACTTTAGCAGACGAGCCAAGACCATGAAGCTACATGTTGGGAGAGAGGGAAAAGCCATCACAGCCTTGGCAGTAAGAGGTCCATCATGTGTGGAACAGTTTCTGAAGGCAGAGGCTTGTTACAGTAGGGGTAGGAGATAGCACATGGGAGGCTTTTCCTCTGTAGGAAGTGCTCTCATGGCTTACATTACCGTGGAGAATTCTGAAGAGATGTTCTGCCATTCAAAAGAAGGATTCCAGGAAAGTTTTCCATGCAACAAAATGGTGATTTTTGCATGACTGCAGAAAAGGGGTTATGAAGATTACATTTGTGTTGTAAGGTGAGGGATACAAATAGAGGATCGCGTTCAACTTCGTCATCACTTTAAAGGTGCTGTGAGAAATGTCTATGTTAGCATAAAAACACTGTGCTACGCGGAGGTTCAGTGAGATATGTTCTGCGCAACAAATGTCTGCCGCTACAGGTCAGCCAGTGTGTTGGTGTTCCCTCTTTTCTAAACCGTGTTTACGTTGCCGGCCCGACAATAAACCTCTCCCAACAATCTGTTCAGCTGTGGTGTGTGAGGTTTTTGATGGACAGAGGAGAGGAATGATGGAGAGGCGCTGCAGGGGAGGAGAAAAGTCCAGCTAGTTTTGAACTGTAACTGCTTGTTGTTGTAACTCCAAGGGGCGTAGATTACATTTCAGAAGTGATAGTAGCATCTAAGGCAGGAGGTCTGGAGGTCCTCTTCCAGAACAAAAACTGGTCACTACATGTAATTTCCTGCATTTTTACAATATTTGGCTTAAACTCTGGCACCTCTGATATGAGCAGTTTGACTGCTAGAACCCAATTTTTGATGGTATCACACCGAATGTCAATTTTTATTTTGTTCAACATGCGTTTAAAACATGCGCAGGAAGCTCTGTTACTTTTCCTGTTCGAGTTGTTACCACGCCTACAGACTCGACAGGTAGCCATGCAATCTGCATGGTCCTAGAGGACATTTTTTAAGATTTTTACCACTTTAATGCTTGTGTGCACAAGCATACGAAGGGTGATACTGTTCTCGCCTTGGTCTGTGTGTCTGTCCGTAACCGCAATAACTCACTCATTTCCTATCTGATCTGGCTCAAACTTGGTAGATAGGTTGATGGTCAGCCAAGGGTGTTGAATATTATTCAAATCAGTCAATGATCGGTAGCGCAGATGAAGGTCAAAGCGATGTATATTGGTGTATGCTTGTTGTATCATTTTCAGTCGAACGTACCCTTTTAGGTCCCGGCCTGCGTGGTTGCAGCTTCTCTCTGACTATCTTTCTAGTTCACAGTTTTCATGTTTTTTGTTTTTTCATCTTTTAACCTCTATTCTTATTAGTCTTTTAACCTTTCTCTCCTTTTATGTGTTTACTGTCTTTGGTTTATGCTCTTTGTAAAGCACTTTGTAAGATAAGTGTTAAATTGAATAAAGTTTATTATCAGTTTAGTTTGTTATACTACAGATGTGTCCAATATTTGAGTAATCAAGATTCCTACTCATTCTCTGTGTGATCATTTATGAGCATCATGTATTCCAGTGTACAACACGTACCAGCTGCGCTCTACACCCACAAGTCCACGCGCGCACGTTCTCCTTCTCCGATAAAAAAAAAAAAAACCTTGGTTTTACGACGAAGCAACGGGACTAAAAAGAATTCTATATTTTGGATTAAAATGTGAGCTCTCCTGGGTGGAAACAATGCTGGTTCTTGGTCGTGGATGGCAGCTGAGACTGAGCAATAGTGCAGTTTCTGATGGTGTGTGAGCTTTGGCTGCAGAAACTGTTTATTGCAATATTTTGGCAGGCGTAACCTTGGAGACTTAGACACTGCTAATTATTTCCATTCTCTGTTCAAGTCTTAGGCTAGGGTTATTTGGGCCCCTACCACAGAAGCCCTCTTGTACCGCTCATACGTTCTCCTATACATTTGATACTGGTGAAGGAAGCATGTCTGGAATAAGAGGATAGTATCTGCAGCAGTCCCACAGAAGACAATTGATACATGTCTCTTTGTATTAAAGCACGTGCACTTAATCCATAGACAAAATGTTAACATTTGAAGACATCCTCTAGTAATGCTATAGATCTCCGTGATGTTAGACTTGCTGCAAGTTACAAGTCAAGGCTTTACCATAGTTTTAGCTACTAATAACTTAAATAGATCAATTTAATGCCTGTGGTCATTGTTATGAACAGAAAGGCACTGGGCTGAGAACAACCCCAATAGCTTGAGACAGTAATTTGGCATTCACTGTGCTGTAAATATGATCGAGTAGTTTAGATAGATAGAATCATAGGGCCCTAGATGTTGGTTAATGTTGAGGTTTAGGGTTGGCAGCCATGGGATGCCATTTCACTCTGAAGGAGGTCCCTCCCCCTTGCTATGGAAAATATTTAGTAATAGGAGGAGTCACAGTGTTTGGGAGGAGTGGGAGGGAGGATAGATGAATCCTAGCAGAGCTCTTGTAAAAACTATTTCCTTCTACAGTATGTCTTATCTGAAAAAGAAATCTTTGGATCAAATTCAAAGTCTCTGCGTCCTATAACACCCTCAAATATGCATTCAAAGCTTGCTTTGACCTGTTACCCTGCATCTTATCTGACATACCATTTGATTCGAACTATGACTTCAAGGGAGAGGTTGTTTTTTTTTCTGTAGTCCAGTCAAGGAAAGGTCACAGGCATTTTTTGCTACATTAAAAAAGCAGGAAGCAGAAGCAGGAGACTGAGATCTGATCTAAATAAGTCTTCCATTTTTCATATGTATTACTATTATGCTGTGATGACAGCATAATTTTGGTATTCATGACTCATGTGCCTTTATGTAAAATAAAACCAAGGGTTGTAGATTGATACGCTGCTTATTAGACAGAGGGGATTATGCAAGAACTAGAAGTACACCTGAAGCCTTTAGATAAATCCCTTCAAGTCCATTTTCTTTTTTCTTTTTTTAAACAACATACCTGTAGTTGTATACTTACAAATGATTTGGACTGTGAGCATTTCACATCACATAAAACTACACCACCTCAATTGTTGGCTGTACCGCAACATGAAGTTAAGTTGATGAAGTTACACCATAGGTTTGTAGTCACATGATTCCAATGACGTGTTCAATTCAGATAGCGGGCAGGAAGCGAAAAGGAGAATGGACAAGATGGAGGAAAGTCCATACTGTGCTAGTTTAGAAGATATTACGAGAGAAAGATGTAAACAGAACATCACAACATATGTTGGACGTGAACACCCTACAGAGTCGGATAATCAAGACGGGTAACAACACGAGTTGGTCATTGTCACCTCATTTTCCTTGTCAAACTCAACAATGGAGGTTTGGAGCATCTTGTTAACGGTAAGACATTTTATTTGACAATACCTTAGGAGAGCTACAACAACAACATAGTACCGTAACGTTCTGCTTTGTGCAACGAACGGCTTCGTAAACCAGTGAAATAGCCCAAACTTGTTAGCTAAAGCTAGAAAGTCACAAAAGCTAAAGCTAACAAGCTAATGACAACAACATTGGGCTTCTTCCCGAGTTCCGCCCAAAAACCACGTCAACCACCATTGGCCAATGTATCCGTTTCAAATTAAAAGCCCTCTAGCGACAAGACTTGGTCATGGTCCAGCCATATACGTAATAGGTTTTGACCTAGTCTTGTTTTTAACTATGAATGTATACTGAGATGTGTAAACATTATTTCCTTAAAATCCTAAGGAAATAAGGACTTTTAGTTCAGTGCACCACTGCAGCGGTCTATTGAACATGTATGTATGCTCATACTATCTTCAGCAACCACTGAAAGAAGACAGAACACATTCAGCTTGGAATGTGGTTCAAGTTAATCCTCTTGAGGTACAAGCGCTCAAGAAAGATTTCCTCCTACGCTGTCATGTCAATATCACGTTCTTTGTTTATGTTATGGCCTCATCAACAAGGAGAGAGATAGTCAGTACTTGAAGGGTACTGTTAGTACTGTTGCCTCACAGCAAGAAGGTCCTGGGTTCCTTTCTGTGTGGAGTTTGCGTGTTTGAGTGGATTTCCTCCGGGTTAATACTCCTGTCAGTGCCCCTGACCAAGGCACTGGCAAAAAAAAAAAGAACTGGAGTTGGTCCTTGGGCGCTGCACGGCGGCTGCCCACTGCTCCTAGTGTGTATAGGATGGGTCAAATGCAGAGAAGCAATTTTGTTGTACTCAAAAGTGTGGAAAGGAATTCTATTCTTCTATTGTAACTAGCAACAGTCCATGCAATACATCATGTGCTATAAATCAGCTATAAATGTTATTGGATGGCACAATTCAGAGTTCACATTTGTCACCATCATCATGTCCAGCATTTGGTTGGTTTTATGTATTCTGTGGCTACTTTAAACTGTTTTAATTACTCATACACAATACAATATTTCTTTCATATGGTCTCATGATAAGTCAAAATAGATGCCTTATGCATCATATATCATATATATATATATAATTTTCTTTTTCTCCTGATATAATTTAGAAAGTGTTTATTAGCCTATTGAACAAACAGTGCACTGTATTCATGTGTTGTAAACATTCACACGCACTGAAATTGACTGCAAAGGACCATCATTTACTTTTAAACAAGGCAGTTGAAGACGGGCAGGCAGGGAACCAGCCGTGATTCACCTTCCTCTTTGCTTTTGGCATCATTCTCTATAATGACACCAATATCTGGCACCCTGGCTCCAGCAGCATTACCGAGGCTCTGGCATGCCCCTCCTTCTCCCCGTCTTCTAGGGGAAATGCAACCGGTGCTTCTTGTGAGTTTTGACCCTCACAAGGGTCTTTGAATTGGCTGGAGGCCACTTGGGTTTTGTGGGCAGGGCTACAAGTAAACAGCTGTCTTTCTCATTTAGTTATGCCGCAGTCTCTCTTGACATTCCCCTCACCCCGGTCCCTAAACCTGCCACCCACTCCACCCCGACCCGCGCCGGCCCGTATCTGATGCTTATAACGACTGAAGAACACGGCGCACAGCTGTTTCCTGTCACTGGATGCCTTGGACGTACGTGAGGCAGGGACTCATTGCTGGCAGAGGGCCTGGGCGACACCTTGGTGTTACTTTACTTAGTTGAACTGAAGTGAATTCTGACGTTATTATCTTTATTTTTTTTCACACAGGGGTTGACTTTGCAAATGGATTTGAAACGCTCGCTTTGAGATAACTGCTCTACCTGTAAGGCTTCGATGTGGCTCCTGTGTGTTTCAGAGCTGTGTACAGTTTACTGATCAGATGTGAGGAGAAATACTGTTCACACTTTCTTTAGCTGACAAGATGCTCGAACATCATACCATGACTTCAGCCCTGCTCACCTTTAGGCTGGTGGAACAAATACTTAAGGTTTTCTTTCACACTTAGTCCTCAAGTGAATTTAACCGAACGATTGCCGAGAGGGACGTGAAGTTCACTTCAAAACGGCAACAGATGTGAGCTGTGACCTAAAGTAACGGCAAAACGATATTTATATCACATCTTCATCAATGGTTTGCTGTTCAATAGGTGAGGGAATTGGACAGATTCTCATGGTGTATTGTCTACAGTTTGTGTCAGCTGCTAGTAATGTCATAATGATTGCTTGCAGACCTTATTGTTCCTAATCCAGACTAACCACAAATGGATGGACCCTTGAATAATTGCTCCTCTGAGAAGTCTTGTGCTGTTTTGCTCTCTTGCATACATAATCACCCACAGATGAATCCGTGACTTCTTTATCAGCTGTTTGTGGAAGTTTTTGTGTCAACAATGGCAATAAAATGTTATAGATCTGAAAACTGTATTCCACGTTGGGGATGCGATTGTTAAGGCCTAGATTAGAAACACTGATTTAACAATGATTGGTACACGGTTGGTAAAACCTGATCAAATGAAGTGAGTATTGCTCTGAGTTAATCAATAGTGTTGACGCTCTCACAAGATGTTCAGCCAAAATTAGCTTCCTTAGCACATTCCATGTAAATGCCGGAAGACAAGAGTTGTTGACCTCAGAGTTCTCTCTAAATTTACACCCAGGACTCTTATCATGGCCACCTACAACCATGGCCACCCACACTGACTGTCCCAAAGTTTCAATTTGACGTTTGGCTCTCTTTCCACCACTGATACTGCTTTCATTGTAGTTCTTTTCAAGAACATCCTGTAGAAAACAATCCCATTGATTACTGTTGGCAAAGAACAAACACGTCAACAAGCAGTAGTTCTTAACTGGCATAATTTCAGGTGTCCAGTTCTGTCTCTGAAAATTCTCATCAGAAGACAATGAGTGATAAACTCTATTCTTACTTTTAATTGCCTAATAAAAGGACTTCTCAGATCCCTGCTATGTTTGGTGCCCCGGAGACAGCAATAAAACAGCAGTTTTATGATGTTGCTTAGCAACCTACTTCTGAAGAACAGAAAAAAAAAAAATAGTGACAGTTTAAAACAAACAACGTCCCTTTGTCCTTATCTGTCGCTTGTCAGATCATCAGTTTTCAAAGTTGTTCGGATTTTTGAGAGAACCAAACAGGCAGCAGGAATAACTGGAAAGTATGAGAACTTGTGAGCATGGGTGTAGTTCTCCCACAGCCACAAAAGCCTGTGAGAGGATGGTTATGGGAGAGGGTTGACAAAAGGGGGAGGAAAATTAGGCTGGCCAGCATTCTTCTCATTTAAAGCTGTAACTACACAGAAAAAAAAGCAGCACTCGTGCAGTCTGGGCTGGGTCCGCCTGCTGCTTACAAGGAGAGACACTCTTGTCTTGATGGTGGTGTAGTGATAACCTGACCTTTTTTTACATTCTCTCTCTCTCTCTCTCTCTCTTTCCCCCCTCTTCCCCCGGCGTTGGCTCATGTCTTTCTTATAGACATGATGAGCTTCGTGCGTTTAAGGACTTTCTTGTTTCTGGTGGTCTCCGGGGCTCAGGTTTTGATTGTTCAATGCCAAAACAGTGGTAAGTAAACCCCCCCACCCCTGCTCTGCTGTTTATTTTTAACGTCTAACTGCTGATGGGTAGAACGTGTTTAAGGTGGCTGACAGTCGCGCGCTGTAGCCCACCGTGAACACGAGATTGTTGGACCTTTTGCTTGTTTAGTCCTCCGGTGTAGATGTTTGGCATCATTGTTGACATCCCCTTTTGGCCGGCGGAGTTAAATCAGTTAAACTTGCCAGCTCTTTCTGTTGATTTTTGTTTTTCTGTTGACCTTTTTCTGTTGAAGTTGTTTTAGTGCAAAATCTACATGAAACATGAAAACTTGATTTGTTCTGTTGCCTTGTTTAGACCCCTTCCCTCCTTTACTAATGGATAGCAGCTGAAAATGTAATGACAACATGTGCTCTAAGATCGATGTTTGGTAGGAAGAATTGAGACAGACCTTGCTTAGACTTTGGAGGAATCGCTCCAGCTTTGGGAAGATTTAAAAGAGACTCGAACAGCTCTTGTGTGGATTATCTCAAATTGGCAAATAAGCCCCGGTAGTGAGGAAAGTGTTCTGCAGACATCTGACAGCGATTGCCAGTGATGTCACCCTCAGGCACCGAAAAAGTGCAGAGGGGAGAAAGGAGCACCTTAGGGGGCTCGTCTTACTGCTGCGCCCCTCCGCCAGACAGTAACACTTCATGAAGTGTTACCGACATTATTTTTTTTTCTCTCTCTCTCTCTCTCTCTCTCTCTCTCCCCCTCTCAACTGCGTTGTACATCTGCAGAACGTATTTCAACGCCAGGACTCACGCGCCTCTGGGGGAAAAGCCTGCATGTTAATTCAGGGCAGATGTGAAAAAAAAACATGAGAACAGGAGATAGCGTCGGGCTCACTGAGTCACTGGGACATGGTAAACTGTGGGATGGTATCTAGAGCTGGCAACGCCTTCAGCTGGAACACCTGAGTGGTCTTACGTCAATTGAGCTGCCCCCCTCCGCACTTTAATCTCCTGTGATGTCAGAGGGGCAGTGCTGCTTCTACAAATGATGTCATGAGTTAAAAACTACGAGCACTGGAAAGTTAATTATAGGGGCCCTTGATGTATAGATTTTTTTTGGGGTGCCAAAAATACAACATAAGCGTTTATTTTTAAGGCTAATATTCCCTCAGGATACACTTTGTTCTTTTTCATTTCTTAATGCGCTTTTCGTGTTTTTTTTTCAGTTCAAGTTCACAGAGAAACAGAATTGGATGTGTGATACTGTGGGCATCAGAGAGTGCGCCACCCTGTGGTGAAGGCAGCAAAGGGCCCCCGAGCATGTTTCTATTCTAATAATGCTAATTGAATCTCTAATGGTGTCGCTTGCTTTGTGTCAAATGGGTGTTAATTAAGCTGGATAGGCAATATAGTCAAGCTATTGCCCTTGAAATACAACTTCAACAGTGAGAAAGGTGTTATGCTGGTTGGTGTTTTTCACATTAGGTCTACAGCTCTCAGGGGCTCTGTCAGCATCAGCCTCTCCACCCTTGCTAGGGAACTCTCTCCATATTTGTTCATGTAAAACAGAGCACCGTCATCCCGCAGCCCTGTTTCCATTAAATAGTGGTCTGCGAGGAAGTTGCAGGGCCGTCCTGTTAAACCAGTGGAAAGTTCATGGTGTTTTTTTTTTTGTAGACAAAGGGAAAGAGCGGTTCAGCGCCGCGTCTCAGACGATGCACTGTGTGTGTTTAAGTGGGCCATCGCGTCTCACAGCGAGCACATTCTGTACTATCGAACTTTTTTTTTTTAACGTGCG
Organism: Polymixia japonica; assembly: GCA_900302305.1. Taxonomy (NCBI): domain Eukaryota; kingdom Metazoa; phylum Chordata; class Actinopteri; order Polymixiiformes; family Polymixiidae; genus Polymixia; species Polymixia japonica. The sequence continues at coordinate 971 of OMKK01083260.1, read as the reverse complement.
GTACAAATGTGTAATATGGCAGCAAAGATTTAGATTTAGATTCCAACTTTTTGACTGCTGCATATGTACGTCCCACATGATTGACAAAAGCATTTAGAAAATATGCTAACCAGCAATAAGAGTTAGCCGATATCGATGAAATAAAGAAGCACTCGTCCAAAACATGGATTCTGTATCCTATATTGCACCTCGAAAACAAACTTCTTCTAAATAGTTCCAAGCAAATCTTTGGAAAAGAAAAGGCTTATTGTATATGCCCACGTCTGCAATTACAAACGTTACTGCGTTTAATTGAGACTTTTATATGGAAAAATAGGACTTCAGATTGAATGCGGTTGAGTGTTGATGAAAGTGCGTAATTGCAAGCAGACACAGTGTCTCAGAAAACTTGGAACATGATGGTAATATTTATCTGTTCTGAAAAAAAAAAAAAAACTGGAAAGAGTTTGGTGGAATTTGCAGTCCAATATGTTTAATATGTGGAAATGTGTTTAGAGCAAATGTTGAAAATCCTGGAGATGAATACAGTTGTACAGTTTTGGATGAATGTCATATGCATGCAATGTGTTGAAGGTTTGTTCGTAGATGGAGTTGAAGTTGGCACAAGAGACACAAGGGGCTGGAGCTAAGCTCAAAATCCGAAACGCCAAAGCCAAACACAGAATAGATTTCCAGACAAAGGTACAGCAGACTGAAAATTACAACCCTTTTTGGAAAGAGCTGCAGCAACTCAAATTTTGGAGCGCGCTTTAGGTTTCTGAACATGAAAAAAAAAATTGGCCAAAGATCACTAACTCTAGTAACAAAAACCAGGAGTGTGTGCCCGGTGTTTCAACCACGAGAAATCACTGCTCTGCATATGTGTGTGCATTTACGTCTGATGGTGTGTGTGTGTGTGTGTGTGTGTGTGTGGTGGTGGGGGGGGGTGGGGGGGGGGGGGGGGGGGGGGGGGGAGTATTAGTGGTGGTGAT
>OMKK01083259.1:0-10991 GCA_900302305.1 Polymixia japonica | reverse complement strand
TAATATAAACAAAGTCGGACAAGGAATTATCAGTTCAGTTGTGCTTTTGCTTATCTTGATTTGTTTATTTTTGTTTATTTTTTTGAGTGTTATAATCCCTTGTTTGTTTGTTTCTATTTTACGGCCATAAATTAAAGCGGCAGTCTCAAAGATCTCAGAAGATTTTAATAAATGTCTGTTCAGTCACTATCTATCGCCGAATGAGGTAACGCAATGGTGATTGAGTCTATGGTCCACTGATGAAAGCTCTTGCATTTGCAGTATTATGAGTATTAAATACCGGGTGTCTGTGGCGACTTCCCCGCCATGCATTCAAATTAGCGTTAGTGACGCATTTTCACTTTGAAGTGAGGTGCAATTACGTACCTGCAATTACCGCTTTTCACCATAGGTGCCGCCAAAGACAACAAAACGGGAGATGTTCAACATTGCCACTTCAATATTAATTATTTTATTCTTTTTTTATCATTGTCTTATATCACAGTTTTATATCACTTCGGATATGCATTTTATTACTTTGCTACTATAATAAACTAAACTATTGCACAATGATCTAAGGGAATGTGGTCATGAAACGGGTACTATTCAATGAAATAACAAAATAACAATATTCCTTTTACTGTTGCCAGGGGTGATTGTAGCTGGGTGACCTGCGTAGTTACTCACTTTGTAGTCATCAGACTGAAGGGTATCCAGAGGGAGTCCGTTTCCCTCAGCGTGGAAGCACTGCTCCAGGCACTGAAATACACACACAATCACTGAGTCTAAACCGGAGGATGTGCCCTTTTCCAGGGAAAGAAACAAGGCACAAAGTCATGTCTGAGTTCACCATCAGTCGCGCGTGTACCAAAAAATATTCTACATTTGATTGTAGTTCATTCATTTGGCAGGGCAGTAAAGTGGCATTAATCAGACTCATCTCATTGCAGAAAAGTCACACAGTTGATCCCTGCAACAGCCTTTGTTTTTTTGAGTCCCTGAACCCTTACATACTGGCTTGTTGTAGGTCACTCTGGATAAGGTCAATAACATGCAATTCTTGAGTGCATACCTCTGACTGAGCTGGAGTAAATACTCCAGTATACTATACTACTGTAAAATGCATCCTTCTACCCTACAGGTAGATAACACAGGGTTGGAGACTGACCTGGAGCGTATACAACAATCTCTGACAGAACACCATGAGCCCTTCTTGCTGCTGGTGCTGAGTAGCCACCTGGTGGAGGATCTTCACTGAGTTTATCCACAGAGGGGTCAGCAGGCTGGACATGGGGAAGCAATACAATGAAATGTGTTTTTTGAGGCAATGTGGAATGGCAACATAGGCTTTTGCAGGAATGTGAGCAAATGAGCAACTTATTGTAGATAGCATACAAGGCCATAAGAAACTGAGATAGAATGAAAGAAAATGACTGCTCTACAAGGAAGAGCCGTCCATACCAAGTGCCTCAAAATATAACTGCTATTATGGCCTTCACTAATGCATGATATGCTCATGACTACTGCCAGCTTAGATCAAGTTTTGATGTGATGCCACGTCCAGTCAGTTTAAAGACACTACTATCATACAATACACAAAAATAAGGGGAGCCCAGTACCTATTAAAGTTCTCTTGAACCAGGTTTTCATTCATATAATGCAGCTCTTTCTCCAGATAGCGCATCAGAGGGACCACCGCCTAAAAGCAAGAAGGAGGCAGAAGAGCCGGATGAATAATGTAGAGAACAGGCATTTGTGCCGGTGTAAACTAATTAGTAATGGCAGGTCTCTTACATCCTCTGTGGACTTGGAGGGTATCCTGCGTCTAGTGGACATGCTTTTGACATGAGTCTCAATGTCTGTATTCAGCTGGAGAGAAAAACAGCAAAGAGACAACAAGATGGTAAACAATGATTTAACAATCCCCTGCTTTCCCCCTATGGATTATTTTTTTGGGTCAGAATTAAAACGTAATCATTACAGTTTTTTACTGTAGCACTAGGAATGCTCATGCCACAATTAAATGTAAAAGTGAAAATGAAAATAATAAAGGAAAATTGAAATTGAAAAAAAAAGTTTGAAAATGAAAAGTGAAATAGAAAACTTAAAATGAAAAGTGAAAATTGAAAATTAAAATTGAAAAGAGAAAAAGAAATCACTTAATAATTTAATGATTACATTTGAATTCTGATCCAAAAGATCCTCAGTCCCCCTCCCTCCCATTCACACACCTGTTTCCCGAGGGTGTCTAGAGCAGAGCGAATCTCTCGGCTGAGGACCCCCTGGGCTTGCTGCAGCTGTGTGGGCAGCGTGTTGTGGAATTGGCTCTCTCCTATCACATTATGGGTCCGCTCTTGAAGCCCCGCCCAGTTCAGCTGGGTAGGGAGACGGGTCAGAACTGACCGCAAGTGTTCCAGGTCGTTTACCACCACGCACAACTACAGAGAGAGAGAGCAATTATCACTGGGAATTACTGCTGAATATGAAAACAACAAGATTTAAAATGGAGCTGAGAGCATCCCTCAGATTTGAAATATTTTCTCTGTCTCTCGTTCTCTCTCTCCTCACCATATTGATGGCGCAGCCGTGGTCCGAGTTCTCAGATAGCACCCTGACCCTCTCCTTCAGAATATGACAGTAAGTCACCACAATCTTACACACGTCCTGAAAACAGACACATCAAGATGTTACAGTTACAGTAAAGGTGCCTCAGAGCCAACAGGCAAAGTTTCCAAGTCGATATAACCAGACCACGATGCCATGTGAATAAGACCATTAAAAACCAGATTTTTGACATCCTTTGATCTCTGTACAGTGAACATATTCTCTATACTTCATACTGTTAAGCTTTGCACATTCCCTGGTCAATATCTTGCACATTCCTGCACAAACTGTACAGCTTTTTCATTTTAAAAACAGATATATTGCACATATCTTTTTTTTTTTTTTTTCATATTCTGTATTGTAAATATTTCTATTTTATACTCATGTTTCTTGACTTTCTTGACTTGCAGTATTCATTGTGTTGTGAAAACCTCTGATTCTGAATAAACTATGCACACGCTGTAACAAAACCACATCCTCTTGTGCCCTTCCTGCTCACATAGTCAGAACATCGCTACATTGACTCTGATGTACCTCGGTGAGCTTGACCATGAGCATGAAGGCTTCCTCGGGGTCAGGCCAGGAGAGCTGCTCCCACAGATGACAGATAGGCTGGACGCATGCTACAAGATCCACTGCTGAGGAACTGTGTTTTATGGGCACTGTGCCAGACTGTAGGGGCTGGAGCTGCATTGAAGGTGAGTGAAGATAAGCAAAGACCAGGCATTAGGAGTTCACAGCAGACAACAGGAAAGAGAAGAGTAATACTCGACAGGAATTGAAACAAATGAAATAAACTGTCCAGTATAAAATATAAAGTCTCATACCTGGTCTACCTGTACAGCTCTCTCCACCCTGTCCTGGGTGGTGTTGAAAGCCTTGCTCAGCCAGTAAGGAAGAGCCTCTCGGAACCCCTCGTGAAAGTTTGTAAGCTCTAGTAACTTACCCCTGAAACGACAGCAACAGACAAAAGTCGTGTTTGGTTTTAGTTTTTTCCTCGATAGGCAGGACTACGTATTTCTTTCTCGTAGCGCGTGATGTGAGCGACATCTAGAATCCGAACCTCTTCTGTAAGAAGGCTTTGTCTTTGTGGATGTTCTGGAGGCTCAGGTAAAGGGGGAACAGGCTGTTGGCTAGAACCAGATCCATCTGTCCCTCTGTCAGGGACAAGGTATCCCTCACCTCCCCAGCCAGCTACACAGGAGAGGAGGGGAAGGGAGAGGAGAAGATAGGGGGATGAGAGGAGAGGAGAAAGAGACAGAGAGAGAGAGACAGAAAGAGAGAGAGAGAAACTGAGGCGCCATAAACAAATAGTCAAGCTGATATAACCAAAAAGGCAAGAAAACAGGAGGTCATTTCCCTTAAGGGAACTCAAATATTTGTCACTTACCAAGGTGTCAAACTGTTGATAGACTACAGTGAACACGTCCAACTGAACGGTGCTATGGACATGAGAAACATCTGTAAGAATACAGTCAGGATCTTTACAAGCTAAAACATTTATTCACCAGTTCCCCAATCTTACCTGGCAAATATCCTGTTCCAGACATCCTTGTTGTGTTTGATGTCTTCCTGCACTTCCCAGATCAACTTGGAGAGGGCGTTCACAATTTCTGACAGATCCTGGAGATAAATATGTAGAAAAAGGAATATGAGGTGTGTAACGTGAAAAGCAAAAATAAAACAGAATTCTGTTATGTTTGCAAAGTTCTTGTCTTTACCTTAGTCATTGGCTGATGCAAACTCTTTTTTAAGGTAAACCACTCCTGCGTACCTACCTAAAGAAGAAATTATATTTCTTACCTTGAGTAATTAAAGGCACAATTAATAACTTTACAATGAAAAACACACTCCATCATATTAATTGAATAATTAATAATGTAACTGATAATAATAAATTAATTTAAGCAACTTGAATGATTGCTGACCTGCACAGCATCGTTGACCTTATCCTGCAGCTCAAACTGAGCTGGGTTCAGTTTCTGAAACGCCTGTGTCTTACAGATCTGGACCAGGATTCTGCAAGAAAAATACCCTGTACTGCTGAACCTGTACGCTTAACATGCCAACAATTGTGCAAACAGTTACATGAAGACAAAAACAATATGACATACCTGAGCAGTGTTTGGAGTTTAGGAGTAGCAGTTTGAATTGGAGGAAATATATCTCTGTATTTTGACACCAGACATAGCCCATATTCCAGGAAACCGTGTAAAGAGTCCCCAAGTTCCTGTTTCTTTTTTCAAATGACAACACTTATTTTATTTACAACACTTATTATTATTGTGTGTAATGGAAATTTTAAATTTGAGATTGGGTTCCTGGGCCTGAACCACCTGAAACTGGAAGTCAACATTAACTGTTGGTTAGTGATATAATGTTTGTTTCAGTTTTCAATTCAGTTTTACTGGGTAAGACCCAAGAGCTGGGTGGGGAATGTGAATGACTAGCACTGTCCCTTCCCTCAACAACTACTGCTGAAGTGCCCATGAGCAAGGCATTTAAACCCCATCTACTCCAGTGGAGCTGCTCGACAGCCAACAGTAGAACAATGCGGTTGTACTGGGCAGCTCTTGGTTGTACTGGGCAGCTCTTGGTTGTACTGGGCAGCTCCTGGTTGTACTGGGCAGCAAATAATCCAGTGCTACAGGAATGACGCTCTTAAGGTCAGTCACAACATGGGATCATGAATGAATTTTGGTGTAGTCAATCTAAATCCACTTGAATCCAGTAAGATGTTGGGGACAAAAAGAAATGTGCCATAGTTGTCTGCATGACTCCCTTCACTTAGTGACGGTGGCTAAATGATGATGTTTCAAGAGAACAGACAAAAAAAAACAACTTCTTACTATCACAGGAAAGCATAATGTGTAAAATAGGTTTTCTACAGCATTCAGGTTTTACTGAATACAAAGTGTTCAGCATTGATGATTTAAACGACATCACCATAACAACACAACCATTATTGATTCCACCTTACATTGTAGGAGATTGCAGCAACAAATGATTTTAGCAGCCATACCTGTTGGTAAGGCAGCCCCTGCTGATGCCAGTGGTACTCTATACTGGTGAGCTGCTGGAACATCACTGAGGAATCCACCTCTAAACTCTGGTACAACTTACTGTAAGCCACCCACTTCCTGTTAGGGGCACACATCCATAAATGTACTCAGAAAATTGACGAAGTAGAAAATGGCATGCTTACATTGGACACAACGTAACAGTGCTTTCACAGACTATTAAGTTTACACTTATGTGTATTATCTGGCCACCTAAATGACAATGTGAATGCGCAGTTTAGCTTATTATCTATCATCTCCTCATTAGACATAATACTTTTGAATGTGTTAGTTCCTTCCTCCTTGCCGGGGACTTCAGATGATATAATCGTCTTGTGTTTACCATACGGTCAACCATGTCCTCTCAGATGACCTTTAATCCCCTACTGTCATCCAAAGCCCAGCACACCGGCATCTTAACCTCCCCAAATGTCCTGGAAAAACCATGCATGACATCACACCGCTGACCCTGCTAGATGCTTACGCCAGGTCCTGAAGGAAAGGTGAGAGGTTGTTCTGTGTGGCGTAGAGCTCCAGCAGGGTCTGACCCTCACCACTCAACTCCCCCTTCCACGGAACACTGCCCTGATAGAGAAAAACAAAACAAAATGGACAAAATGAAGGAAAAGAAGTAAGAGGTTTTAATGCGTGAGCACAGTGTCTGAAGAGAAGTTTCGTAACGAGCAGGGAACTGAACTCGTCTCTTACCTGTTGATTCGAGATGTAAGACTGAACAAACTGCTGCAGAATTCCACAGTAGTTGACGTAAGCACTTCGACCAGCGCTCAGCGTCCCATCTCTCTGTCAATCACACAATACATGTCACATATCCCAACCATATTTTGTGTACAAACTACCTCATTTATATGCATTGTCAAGTAAACTCAGTGTCTGTATGCCAATAATTCATATCGAAGGAGCTAGTGCGACTTGTGAATGCAGTAAACATCCACAGCTATGCTATTTGCATACATTTCACAGTGAAATGTGAAAGTACGAAAAGTACAGTAAGAAAGATATTTAATGGGTGTTAAAATTCACTTCTGCTTTGATGACAATAAACTAGCGAAGTTGTCCCGTCAGCTCCACCCTTCCCGATGGGTAGTAGAGCGTGCATCCTCCATTTATGTTGAGACGTTTTCTCATGAAATAAATCAAGTTCCTATCTATATAAAACCAGGGGAATGTTCTGGGAAGAATGGCTGGATAGTATCCTCACCTCTTTGTGGATGAACTTGAGATTCAGGTGACATCGGCCCCGATCAGGATATGTCTCTGTTCTTGGTTCCAGATCGTACCAGTTATCTTCTGTACAGTGGAGCTCCTTAAGGTCGACAGATAAAACATGTGGTATGACAGCAGCTCTTGGACAAATAGTATCTGCAAGTAACTCAGAGTAGCAGATGGGCGGGGTTTAATTCATCCAGATAATTTACATTGGAGAGTAAGTTGTCAGTCACAGCAACATGTATTCAATTGACTATCAAACATTTCCCTATTATTATATGAAATTCCTGGCAATAATTCACTTATTGTCCTTATGGCAAACCCCACCTAGCAGGTACTGGTACTCAAAGCAGGTCTGACAAATTGTATCGCACATTGACAGTAAATAGCAAAGGAGAGATCAAATAGCAAAATCTGCTACCTGTAGTTTTAAGACAACCTTTCCCAAAAAGTCATCCTCGCCCTTCTCCTTCTTGGCATCCTTGATCATCCTAAATGGGTGAAATTAGAAAGGAAGGGATATTTTAACCTGTGTGTTGATATGTTGATGTATATTTACGTACGAATCAGAGAGGGTGTAATACCTTCTTAAACTATGGAAGTTGGATTTGAACTCCTCTAGTCTCTGTGCAAGTGACACCTCCTCATCCTTATCCCTACAAAAGCAACAGCTCAGTAAATATGCAGGCGATGAAGGGTAACAGACAGACCAGACAGATCAAAGCTCTATATGTTCAACTCACCACATCTCAAGGTGGAAGCTGGCACCTACAGTGTCTTCAAACTCTCTGAAGTTGGAGAGAAAAATGATAAAAAAGACTGGAGAAATACTATCGTAAACTTGATTTATCACACCCAGACAAAAACGTGCACCCAAAACACAAATACACACATATAGCTACAAACACACACACATACACACACACACACACACAAAGCTAAACATGCACATACTGTCACGCAAACATCTGCGGCGACACACACTTAGACACACTTAGACACTCACAGTATGAAGGTTTGGTTCCAGATGGGGTTCAGGGTCTGTTTCTTTATGTCCGTTTGGTAGATTTTGTCATCTGACACAGCATCCTTCACTATGGATTTACGAGGTTTGGCTCTGGAGCTCCGCGTCCGACTCTCCTTCTCATCCTCTAGGATGCTCAGCAGGCAGTATGGATCACTGAAACCTGTGACAACACACCAGAGGTCTGTAGGAATGCAGAAGCTTAAAGGAAGCCCCAAGTCAGGAAGTTATACAAGCAATAGACTACAACCAGAAACCCTGTAAGACATTATTTCTTTAAAAAAAATGTTCATCAAGGATCACGCAATTAAGGCAGTAATGTAATAATTCTTATTTTGGAGCGAAGTTAAGGGAAAAAATGATGACACGAGAGCAGCAGGCTGCAAGAAAGACAAAATATGAGTGTATTCATACATCAGCACAGAAAAACATTCTCACAAAGTGCACTAAAACAGCTCAAGTCTGTCATAAAACTGTAGGGCTATTCAACTACATTGTTCAGAGGGCCATATTGTCAGAAACCCAATGAGCCAGGAGCCGGACCCCCCCGCCGGACCCCCCCCCCCAGCCATTGATCTCCGGCTTATATGTACATATACATAAGTAGCATACTTCTCATGTATGTGAGGGATTATCAGCCAGATAGATTGTTATGACGATGTCTGTGTTCAGATGGCGAACATATGTGGTTGTTCCAACCATTCGCGTGTTATAAGTAAAAAATGTTTGACCAAAAAAAAAAAAAAAAAAAGTGTTTTTTTTCCTTTTCTCAGAATTCTTCCGCCAGTTGAATAGCCCTGGCATACAGCAGTACAACAACATTCCTGGAGGTTGTGAATCTTAGAGAGGAAGGCAAGCCAAGACGGACTGTAGGAACTGTGACTGATATTAAACAGTCTATATTAAACAGTCCATAGTAACCATTTCCTCTTGACTGTTCGATGGCTGAGAGATACTTTTGTATGGTAGACACCAGAAAAAAGGCTTAGCCGTTACTTAATCCCATACCAGCAAGTTGTACATGTGGTTTACACATCTCTCTGAGCACATGGAAAAGAGCCATAATTTGACTGGTTCTTTGGAGCGAGGAAGGAACCTACCACTCATGTCTTTTCCCAGGATTCCATTGGCCTCCTTCACTGTGGCCATCAGACAGTATACAGGGGGCTGTGGTGGTCAGACAATCACAATGATAATTGGTATACTTTACTCAAGCATCTAGGTGACATATCTACCACTGTTTAACTAAATACAAGTTGTTTTCTTCCTACACTTCGTATGACTACTCTCAATATACAGTATGTAAGGGACGTCCAAAGATATATATTTTTTGGAAGGAAGATAGCGAGTTCTTGTCCTCACCTCAGTGTTCTCTACTTTCTCCATCAGGATGGTGTGTTCTGACTCCGTCATGGTGAATGCCTGGCAGAGAGAGAGAGAGAGAGAGAGAGAGAGAGAGAGAGAGAGAGAGAGAGAGAGAGAGAGGACTATCATACACAAGCACATACAGTAATTATACACAAGCACACAATGGGAGTTTAGGGTTGTGTTATGTGTGTATAGTTGTGGTTGAACAGTCTCAGTCGAGGTGTTTACCTCCCTGATGTAATGGCGGAGCTGTCTGTCTGTGAAAACCTCAGAGGACGCTGGTTTTCCCAACTTATGAGCAATGGTGTACAACAGCTCCTTATACAGCGGCTTCAGCTTAAACAAGGAGAAACAGATAGGTTGAGAGCATGGCAGGCAAAAGCCATTTTCCATTAAGCTCCAGTCCAAACTAAAATGCCACTGTAGCGCACATGACTGATGATACCTCCTGCTCCTTATGTCTTCTGGCTTTCTCTTCTGGGTTCTCATCTTCCTTCAAATCCTGAGGAGACAAACGATACATTTTCTCTGTGATTCCGGTATCAAATTCTGCTTCTGATTCTGGCACTGACTAAAGATATTTTGAGTTATAATTTTTGCTGTTTGAACATCATAAATAAGTGTTCCTTGCCCTCCTGTCTCTATTTTTCCTTGTCATCCCCAGTTTACGCGTATGGCCGGGCGAAACCTGAAAGGCGATTTGGAGAGAGGATGTTAATGAAAAATTGGAGAAAACAATAAAATATTTAACATGAAACATAAAAGAAATACTACAGATACATCTACATAATACTTAAACATGTGGGTCTGCTGCCCCCAGGTTCTCTCTACCTGTCTGTGTCTGAACGTTGTTGAGTCATGGGTCTGCAAAAGAGAAGAAACAGTATCTAGTTGACACAAACTGGGTTAGCAAGGCAGATCCAAATTCAAGATTTGTTATTCAAATAGGACTGTGGGTGCAAGCTAGACACACACACACACACACACACACACACACACACACACAACATAAGCATCCTTGATTGTACCTTGATTGTCAAAATTTTAGTTAGCTCATCAATCTGAATCTTGTCCCATGTTATTTAGCCCAGTCTGTAAACCTCTTCACAATGAAACCAAGAGTAACATCAGAGCTAATAGTCCAGTTACGGCCATTTTAACTAAACTAGTATTAATAACGCAGATATCTAAATTGAAATTAAACATATTGCCTCACAACTATCATCTTATCATCAACTATCAACTATCAACAGCTATTGTGAAAATGTATTACTACAAGTTAAAAAAGATAGTGTCACTGAGCTTAAGAAACACTGGAGTTTTACAACTGAACAATCACTGTAAAACTAGCAAAGGCAAATAACGGTAAGACTAGTGCTTGTTTCTGTAAGGGACTTCCTCATTGTGGTCGATGGGGAAACTGACTAAAAACTGTGAGGCAAAAACCCACACACATTCCATCAGTAACCCCATCCTATAAGTGAAGGCATCCAGACAAAAGCACCTCACACACACACACACATACACACAAAGATATATATAGTCATTCTCGTGCTCAAAAACGTGCTCTTTGCGGCATGTCAAGTCAAGTCAAGTCAAGTTTATTTGTATAGCCCTTAATCACATTGCAGTCTCAAAGGGCTTCACAAGCCCACAATCACAAAGAATTAAACGACACCCCCTGACCTTAACCCTCCATCGGACAAGAAAAAACTCCCAGAAAAACTTTA
>OMKK01083256.1:24014-47451 GCA_900302305.1 Polymixia japonica | reverse complement strand
TTCTTCTCCTTCTTCTGCTGCTGCTGCTTCTTCTTCTCCTCATCCTTCCTCTTCTTCTTCTTCTTCTGCTGCTGCTGCTTCTTCTCCTTCTTCTTCTTCTTCCCCTTCTCCTCATCCTTCTTCTTCTTCTTCTTCTTCTTCTTCTTCTTCTTCTTCTTCTTCTTCTTCTTCTTCTTCTTCTTCTTCTTCTTCTTCTTCTTCTTCTTCTTCTTCTTCTTCTTCTTCTTCTTCTTCTTCTTCTTCTTCTTCTTCTTCTTCATGTCACTTATATATAAAAAAAAATGTAATCTCACTATTTGCATTTGCATATCCCCCCCTTCTGTCTCCTCACCTACTTACACGCAGGTCTCACTATCTCCGGAGAGAAGGAATCTCAATCCTTCTCATGGCCATGTTTCTTGTAGCTGTTTTCTACAATGGACGGCAGGTATTGTTAAGCATATTCTTAACCTTATTTTAGTTTAGTTTAGTTGTAGTTGTTACCTTTTTGAGAGTTCATAATCCTCAATTAAATCTCTGTATCAACATATCCTGTTTAATTTTAGCCAAATGTGGAGCCGTGGAGTGCAGGAAACATAGGCAGGAAATCTATGACATGTACTGATTGGTTGCTCTTTTTTCTCCAGTGGGAGGCCACTGCCAGGCTGGACTTCCTGTGGCGTCTGCAGGCCCAACAGGAAGTAGAGGACATGAGGGAGTTGCGGGAACACAACGAGTGTCTGTTGCACAACATCCTGCCTGCACATGTGGCACGGCACTTCCTGGAGAGAAGCAAGAACGATGAGGTACAGAAAATACCAAAATACCTTTGACCTTGAGTCCATCATATTAGCTGACCTCTGACATTGAGATAACCCCGCCCCCTCAAGATTCTTCAATTTCCATATCGTATTTGATTTAAATATGTCAGCCCCTGTACATAGGTCTTTAAGAATACCCCGTCAAGTGTCATTTTTAATATAACGCCGCGCTTCAAATCTGAAATTTTACCTTGTCTTTGTTTTAGGAGCTTTACTCTCAGTCCTATGATGAAGTGGGAGTGATGTTTGCCTCTATCTGTGGGTTCAATGAGTACTATGAGCAGAAGGAGATCAAACACGAAGGGGTGGACTGCCTTCGACTACTGAATGAGATCATTGCTGGCTTTGATGAGGTGAGTATTGGACTAAGAATGAAATGCGGTGTATAGGTTGAGAATATTTGTTGACCTATATTGACTATTAGAAAAAAAGTAAAAACTAAAAGAAGATATTTACTCTTTATTACTGATACACAATATTAAAACAAATGATGGTCATATTTGAAGGATACTAGTTTGTAATAGTAGTAGTTATGAAATTACCTACTAAAAAATCTTATAATTACAGTAAATATATATATACATATATATAAAACCTGGTAGGAATTCTGGGGCGGATACCTGCCAACATGGGGGCTTAAACCCGGGTCGTCATGTTCAAGGATGGTCCTCCTATTCACTCTCATATGCTTCCCCTCGCTAGTTGCTGGAGGAGTCCTACTTTCACTATGTAGAGAAGATCAAGACCATCGGCAGCTGTTACATGGCAGCCTCTGGTCTGGCTCCAGACAGACAGGTGGGATAGCACCAACACAAAAGCAGAAACGGAAAACAACGTTTTGCACTTTTTTGTTTTCAATTACATTTTAGTACATTTGGTTCCCTGTCAATGGTGGCTAATTAAACAATTTAATTTTCCTCTACACACAAACACACATACACACACTCAGGGGCGTATGGATGAATGGAATCACCTTAGTGAGCTGGTTCTCTTTGCCCTGGCGATGCAGGAGACCTTGAAAGAGATTAACAGGCACTCATCCAAAAACTTTCAGCTGCGTGTGGGTAAGTGGCTGGCCTCCACACACACAAAAATTGAGAACAAACTAATCTCTAACCCTAACCCTAATTCCATCCTGATTAATCATATATCTAAAACTATTTATAACTGTATGAGAAAATAGACTTTGCATTACTGTAATCACAGATGAAAGTAAAATATATCCCAATGTCAAGCCAAAGACTTAAATCCTGCCCTGTCTCTATATACTGCTGGACTGAAACAGGCATTGCTCATGGGCCAGTTGTTGCCGGGGTGATCGGTGCCACCAAGCCCCAGTATGACATCTGGGGGACCACGGTGAACTTGGCCAGTCGCATGGACAGCACAGGAGTAAGTGGCCGTATCCAGGTTCCCGAGGTCACGCGCAGCCTCCTGGTCGAATGGGGCTTCATCCTGGAGCTACGTGGCGAAATCTTCGTCAAGGGGGTGAGCGACTGGATACATGGCAGAAATAGAGAAGAGTTGAAAAGATGATGGCAACTGATTCTGTTTGAGCTTGTTATCGATGTTCAGGGACCTGTGTATACCTTCTTGAATAACTGTATTCTTAAACTGGGATTGCCTTTATATCCTACATAAGTGCACTGAACCACCCACAAGGAAACAGGGCCGTGGCTGGATTCCAGTAAAAGGAGAGCAGCTGAAGATGATACAAGACAAAACAATATAAAGAACATAGTACAGTTTAAAGTGACTGATGGATCAGATAGAAATAGTGTTGCCCGCAGGTGCTCATGTTTTTGTTGAGCATAGATAGATAGTAATAGTATTATTATTAGTTTATTTGTAAAGGGACGATGTACAATAAAAAACATAAATGTTTCCATTTGATGCATTGTACCAGAGTTAGCTCAAAGCTAATTTACATCTGCCGTCCCTTGGCAGGTCACAATTAAAACATTTGTTAAAAAAGCATCACAGTTATGAATCATCACTGATATAAAACATCACAGAGAAATGGCAATCAAACATTAACACAAAACTGTAACAAGAAACAATAAACATAAAACAATAACACAGAACTGTAGAGTTAAGTCACCCACTCAGACATACACTGACATACACACAAACACATTCACACAATCATATAATACTATGAGCATTGAGGTCGTAATCTAGTATTATATTTGCTCAGAAGTCGTAGGTAGAAAGTGCACCTGCATCTTTAGGATCACAGGGAGAGGATGGCAACCCTGTCTGACCTCTCATCCTGTCTTTCTAGGTGAGCGAGCGGCAGGGGAAAGTCCGCACCTATTTCATCAGCACCATGCGGAGTAAGAGAGTGCACGCTGGGACAGAGAGCAACAGGGGGGCAAGATCAGGAGGACGCAACACGCTAGCTGGAGTGGTGTTCGGTCTGGTGCAGGCCAGACACAAGGAGAAGATGAGAGAGGCCAATGGGGGGTTCAGTCTGCTCCCGTGCAGCGTTCAGTGCTGAGGGATCCCCTAAGGTCAGAGGGAGCCATCTTGTACCCTTCTCGTGGCACATTGTCCTCATTCTTGTCTCACACGTTGAATTTGAAATCTCAGGATTAGCTGAACTGAAAAGAAAATTGGTACGCTTCCAGAAATACTGTAGTAATTAAGACTCCCAGTCTCTGGGGCCTCGTATATCTTCACTGGCACAAGGATTAAAAATTAACTTTTTTCCTGTGACCCTCTCAGCTTTCCTTTGGTCTCAAAAAATAAAAACTATTAAGAGGAGCTGACTGCCCATTGTACTGGGAAATTGTAAGTAAATTGGACAAGTAGTGGAATTTATTAGTGGAGCACCGGAGGAGCACTTCGAACAAGGTTTCATGGCCATAATCAGGATCAATCACTGCATGCTAGAAAATAACAGGAAGGAACAAGGGACCTGCTGTTGAGCACCTTGTGTTCTCTCAACTTGGTCTAGAAAGAGTCCCGTTGGGCTAAAAAAGTTTCAATAATCATCTTCAGAGCTGTGTTTCTAATTTTTATTTTATTGTTATATCTGCACACTTTAAAGTGGCAACCTCGAAGATCTCCAATGATTTTCATTTAAATAAATGTCTGTTAAGTCACTATCTATCACCGAATGAGGTAACACAATGGTGACTGAGCCTATGGCCCGCTGATGAAAGCCCTCGCATTTGCAGTATTATGAGTATTAAGAACCAGGTGTCTGTGGTGACTTTCCCGCCATGCATTCAAATTAGCGTTAGTGATGCATTTTCCCTTTGAAGTGAGGTCCAATTACACTCCACTTTTCGCCAAAAATGGAGATCTTTGAGATTGCCACTTTAAGAATTATTTCAAGGTTTATTTCATTACTTTTGTACAAAAATTACAAAGGCCAACAATTTCTGCTGTGATAATACGCTAAAAGAAAGATTACCTCAAGGCAACCTGTGAATCCTCTTTTGTATCACAATTACCAGTTGCCTACAGAATACCGACTAGTTATTTTGTACTGTATAATGTTGCACCATGCTTATTATTTTTTATATAACAATTAATCATTTAATTTTATAGCGACCTTTGACTGTTAGCTTTTTCTAGTTTCACTAATTCAAGATGTTCATCATGTCAGTTTAAGATGTCTTTGAAAGGAATTACCTCAGCTTCTCACTCCAATACTGTTAGGTTTGATGTTGTACTTTCATTCCTTGTACATATTTCTAACTGTGTAGCTCCCATGAAAGTAATATTTCTGTCAACTGTCTGTCAGTGTCAAAATATTTACTCCCGGCAGATATTCACTTTGTCCGTATTGCTCTGAATTTCTGAGATTAGTGTCAAAAGACTAAATGTGACCAATTACAAAGTTTTGCCTTGGTATACAATGAATACACTCACCTTACAATCATTTCACCTTTCCAAAATTCAACATTGAACTCTTTCAAAGACGCGTCTAGTGGTTGACTGTTGTTGAATCCACTTCATTGCCAAACGCACGGTCATAATCTGTGGCTTTAATTTCACTTTGCATTCATGAATTATAGTTTCAAATAAAAGGACACAAAGGCCTTTCCCCTGAATGTAAATATTAAATTGTAGACCTGTTGTAAAAATAATATAGTAACATGTTATTTATCTTTCCTAGGTGAACTGTATGTTTGTTTTTCCACCAAATTTCTACCAAAGTATTTATTGGGCTACATATTTCTGCTAATAAAACCAGTTATGAAAAATAGTCTTGTCATCACAGCTGATTGTCCATAACTCATTCTGACCATATGCTTTCATGGTGAATATTTGATTCAAGACAGGGTGGCGAATCATAATCACTTAATCAAGTCTAAATTATTATCTTTCTAATAGTAATTTCGCTGCTGAACTGAAATGTGATATTTAGCCAGTGTCTAATTGTCTAGATGTAAGAAAAAAAGCAGACATTTAATTTTTGTTATCTTATTTTGTTGAATTGTCAAATCCACAATCACAAACCTTTTCTGTGGCAATAAGTCTTGAAGAGTGTAATTTGCAGATGGATAGTTAGAATTTAGATAGTTAGAATAAGGTTATATCATCAAAACATGTTCGTTTTTTTACCCTCCTGCTTTCAGTAAGAGACCAAATGCTTACTTTTATTATAGTGGACAACTGTTAGGCACTCCTGGGCCATTTGGTTGGCAATGCTGATGTGACTGAATTTGTTGTCTCAGAAATACCTGTCATGGAATTTGTGCCTATGACTCCGCGCCGCGCTCTCAACTTCGGCTGAGCGGGCGTGTGCGTGTGCGTGAGGCGAGCACGAAAGCGATATTTTCACGGGAACGAGCCCCACCTCCGTCTGAAAGGTCCTTTAGGGAGAAATGATGAAAGAATTTTGCCAGGTCCAGTTCAGCTCAGAAAATCCGGGGTAGTGGAGGTTATGTGGGGTGAATAGAGGAGAGAGCTCAAGAAGGGTTGGAGTTTAAGATCATATTGAGATTTGCAGAGGAGAGGGGAATTTTGAGTTCGGTGAAATTGACAACCGTTTTGAGAAAACACATTGGGGATATATACCAATGGATAAGGTTTTGAAAGATGGAAATTTGTTGTTTGCAAAAATGAATAACAGAGAGAGAGAGCTGACAGGATGAAAGAATAGGGCGGTTTAAAGTGGTAAGTGCAAAAAAGGAAATAAGTGGAGTAAGGGAGTGATTTGTGGGGATGCCAGTCGGAGTCACAATGACTGGAGGAAATCAAATCAAGCCTAAAAGGAGGAATCCTGAAAGGTGCTCGGCGGATGCAGGTAACTCGAGAGGGAACGAGGAGAGACAGTGAGCATGTTGTGCTTGAATTTGAGGAGGAAGTGCTCCCAAAGAAAGTGACTCTTTAAAGCGAGTTACAGCGTTAAGAGACTATGGGGTGTTAACACTTGTCAAAAGGTTTGGTCATACAACCAAGAACCATGCAAAGGCAGAAGAAGATGCGCCAGATGTGGAGAAGATCACGAGTGCATCAGTGTAATCATCAACAACCAAAATGTTGTAACTGCGGTGGCAATCACAGTGTGTCTTATGGGGGGATGTGAAGTGATGAAAAGTGAAATGGAAATAAAGCAGGTAAGATCTCAAAGTAAGGTCACACACGCAGAGGCTGTGACGAGGGTGAGTCAGAGAGCAGGAAAGCAACCAAGAATCAGACCGGGCAAATGAGGGACAAGTGATGTTTAATTGAAAGAAGATCACTTTCATAGCAAGGGTGGTAAATGCTACAGTGGAGGTTAAATCCAAAACAGAGAGAATACAAATAATCGAAAAGGCAGCAGCTTATCATCTAGATATCAGCGGGCTGACATGGGAGGAGGTGAGGATGAGGAATGAGCTCAGTATTCCAGCCAGGAGCTTGACCAGGAGTCATGGGTTGGATAGTACTGATAATGGTCCTCCTGCTACAGTGGAATGATAGACGTTTGTTGGCCAGTGGACATGAATTCAAAAAGCATGTATGATTTATCCAGTAAACCAGAAGTCATTTGTGTGCAGGAAACAGCTGACATTGGATTTCAGAACAGTCAGATATGCGTCCGTTAGGTGTGATAGGGGGGACAGAGTAACATTTATTACAGAAGATATTTCATTTAGAGAGGCGAGTATAGGAAATGAGCAAGAATATGTAACTGTAGAGATGTGGGCAAGTGAGGGAGAGTTTGTAATTATTCATTATTACAATCCTCGTAGGAAACTAGATTTGAGTAGGTTAACACAAATTGAAAGGTGGATGTTTAATGATGTATGTGGGGACTTTAATGCTCATAGCGCGTTATGGGGAGGAATAACAAATGCAAATGGGCCTGGACTAACATCTCCTGTAGGATGAAATCTGCTATGTAATGTTGAAGCATTTAGGTGCTGCAGTTGATCAAAATTGCCAACTGGTTGGAAAGAGGCAGTGATTATTCCTATCAGGAAACCAGGGAAGGACCCATCAGGTCCAATGAACTATAGACCTGGAGCACTGACGTCACATATAAGATAATGGAAAGAATGATTACAGAAAGATTAGCATTTTATATGGAAATCAAAGGAATTCTATCACCTCATCAGAGTGGATTCAGGAGGCGTAGAGGAACCATGGACCCTATTATGTGTCTGGAAACAGAGATTAAGAAAGTTCATAAAGAACCAGTAATGGCAGTTTTATTTGACGTAAGGTATATGATATGGTTTGGAAGGAGGGGTTGATGATCAAATTAAATGATAGGAATAGCAAGTAGAACATGTAATTGGATTAAAGACTTTTTATTCGATAGATTTAGAATAGGGAACAGTCTTATCAGGAAGATATATGGTAGATAACGGTACTCCTCAGGACTCCTCATTAGTCCAGTACTCTTTTCTATTATGATAAATTATGTTTTTTCCTTTTCGTTAACTGGCTCAGTGTCAATTGATTTCTATATTCTGGAAGATGTGCAGCAACATGAAGGTTTGGGATAATATTGCAGTTATGGTTGAAGATAGGTTACAAACATTATATCAGACATTTGTCCCAGTATAAACAGATGGATCCAGGGAGCCTACGACAGGAAGCACAGGTTTTGCTTTTGGTATGCTGGCCTTACAGGTAGAAGGAGAAGAAGAACGTCAGATCATTTGTCTGTGGACAGTCGAGATGATGGCAACTGCAACAGCATTACAGCGGATAGAAGAGTTACAAATTAAAAAGGTTATTCTTTGTACAGATTTGTGTTCTGCGTTAACGTCATCTCAGTCATTACATCTCACAGTAGGCAGGATATAGTTCATGAGATATATGAAACTCTGTACTATTTAGGTGGATACCAGCTCACACAGGGATAAAGGGCAATGGAATTGTGGATGAATTAGCTAAACAGGCACTGAAACACGAGGATATCGTGGACATTTCACTCAGTAAATCTGAAGCAAAAGGAATAATCAAAAGAAACATCAAGTTGAGATACAGCAAACACAGGACGACACCAAACGCAGTACTTACAGCAGGAAGTGGGCACAGTGAGGTTAGATAAAAAGGAGCACCAAAGAGGAGAACGTCTTAACCAGGCTGGGGGTAGGACACACCAAACTAAATCAAACACTGCACTTAATAGGAAAACATCTGTCAGGATTATGTGAGCGCTGTCAATTAGAGGAATCAGTGGAGCATGTAATGTTTCACTGCCAAAAATTGAGAAACATTAAAGAGGGGAACCAGGAAGCTCTGAAAGAACGGAGTCTAAAACATGGATTTGACATCGTTAGGGAGTCTAGTCCATTATTTGAAAGAAGCTGGGCTGATCAAAATAATGTAGTGTTCAGTGAAACATAGTTTGTTTTTTGTTTTTTGTTTGCTTTTCTTGTGTTTGTTTAATGGGACAGATAACTGGTTCAGTAGATCTTAACACTGGTTGACCACCCACCATAAATAAACATAAGTTTGTAAAACAGTAAAGTAACATTTAGTTTTGTGTGAAACTACATCTCTCGTCTCGCACAATATACGTCACCAACACCAACATGGCCGTCACCTTGGCACATTTCACCTCTTTCCTCCAGAACGAGGGAAAAAGTATTAAAAGAGATGAAAATCACTACAAGTCTGGCCATGCTGAGAGCTGCAGCTGTGTGAAAGGAGAGTCGGTTCTGTGTAGTCTTTCTAATGATGTATTTTCACAGTCTTACACGTCAACAGTTTTACGACAAACTGACTTTCTTGACTTGCAAAATTATCTTTTAAATTCACAAACATCATATGTGTAATCCATGGCACAATTCAAACGGGATCAAAAAAGTATTTGTCTCTCGCTGTTGACTACCATACATATTTTTTCCGAAATAAGGTCCCATGGTGGTCAAGTGGAAGGGGAGGGACTTAAGTTCTCTATATGGGAACATTGATCATCAGTGACAATGAATGCTCTGACCCAAAGAGCATAGACAATGAAACGTATTCCTTTTATAGTCATTTATATTCCTCTAATTTCTCACCCGATACAGCAGAACTCTTCAAATCAAAGACTTCATTCTTCAAATAAATGAGGATTTCAGAAATGACTGTGAGGCAGAGATGTTATATGATGATCTAGAGGAAGCAGTGCAGTGCCTGACTCCTGATCGCTCTCCTGGCCCAGATGGCTTTACAGCTAATTTTTATAAATATTTTTGGGAACATATCAAAGTACTTTTATTTGAAACAACACTAAAATAAACTATAGAAAATGTATCACTTCCACAGACTATGATGCAAGGTATAATGGTGCTTATTTCAAAACCAGGTAAAGATCCCAAAATATTGGATAATTGGCAACCAATAACACGCCTCAACAATGACTATAAACTGCTAACACATATTTTCAGATCGTCTTAAAGAGGGGCTTTCTCAAATAATAAGTGACGCCCAGTCAGGATTCATGACAGGTAGATCAATACATAACAATGTGCACCTAGTCCTAGACTTGGTTGAATATAGTGATTATATAAATGATGATGGCCTTATTCTTTTTCTTGATTTTTATAAAGCTTTCGACATGGTAGAACATCCTTTTATTTTCAAGGCATTGGAACTCTGTAGTTTCAGGAATCTAATCAAATGCTTTTATCATGACACTAATAGCCCAATGTCTTTGTCAGGTAGTACTTCCTCTCGTTTTACAATTAACAGAGGTATAAAATAAAGTTGCCCAATTTCACCTTTACTCTTCTTAGTTGCAGCGGAAATGCTGTCATTTCTTATCAAAAATTCAGATATTGAGCAATTGAGTGTCTTTGAGAACCAAATAATTGTAAGTCAGCTGGCAGACGACACAACTTTGTTTTTGAAAAATGTGGTTATTCAGATTATACATGTAAATTTATTTTCCAAAACATCTGGTTTACAACTGAACTTGAAAAAGCGTGAATTATTAGCTATACATGACTGCCCTCTTGTGGCAGCATATGGTATCCCCATTAAAACTACAGTCAAATACTTAGGTGTGCATATTACAAAGGATACTAAATTAAGTGAAACTTTGAATATATGGAACAAAATGGATGAATGCAAATCAAGGTTAGACAGATGGTTAAATAGAGATCTTTCTCTTTTTGGTCGCATTTATATAACAAAGATGGATAGTCTTTCAAGGTGCATTTATCCAGCTTATTTTCTTTTCATATTTAACGAAGTGGTAAAGTTCAACAAGTTCAACTTTGACTACATTTGGAAAAGAAAACCTCATTATTTAAAGAAAGCTACCATTGTAAAAGATTATAAAGATGGTGGTCTTTGATTGTATAAATGGAACCTGAAAGATCAAATGGTTAAGATCATTTCTAGTAAATAACAACAGCCTTTGGTATTGTGTTCCCAGGGAAAATTTTAAAAAGATGGGTGGTATTGATTTTCTTTTATGTTTTGACTTTTTTGTTCAAAAATGACATGTAAAATTATCCTCATTCCATTCACAAGTACTGTTATATTGGAAACTATTGTACAAACACAATTTCACATTGCACAATGTTCCCATCTGGAATTGCATAAATATAAGAGAATAAGAGAATTTCAAGCAGTTCACAGTTGCTATCCATCTGATCGTTGACAGTTCAAGTGATTCATGTACAAAACCCTTCCCAAGTAAAAAACAACAACAAAAATAACAGAAAACAGGGCCACGGATGCAATGAGACGTCGCTGAGGCCCTTATGTATTGAATGGTAGGATAAACTTGTGCATATCTGTAACGGTTCATAGGAATTTTCACATTTTATTGTGCAAGAATAGACCAGATGATTTCACTGATTAGCACAACGTTAACGAAAGAAACAAAAGTCATTACTGAAATCACCTAATGAAAACATGCACAGCCCACTAGTCTTCGCCCTCCATGGCACAATTGCCCACCGCTGATCTGGCGCTGCGATTCTACACACTCCGATACAGCAGGTGGCGCCATCGCACCTCTCACGTCGGTTTGTGTCAACAAACACGAAGAAGAGTCCGGGCTGCGTTTAGCGCGGGTCTTCTGCCGTGCGTTCACGAGGGCTCCGCGCTCGCATCCGCTTTGATTGTTGCGTCTCGTTCCCGGAAAAGTTGGGCTTGCAGTCAATTCCATTTTAATTTGCTTGAATATTAAAGAATCATGGGAGACTCCCAAGACGACAAGCTTTACAGAGCCGAATATGCCAAAAGTGGCCGTGCGTCCTGCAAGAAATGCAAGGAGAACATTGCTAAAGACTCGCTGCGGATGGCCATCATGGTGCAGGTAATAAAAAGATGAGTCTCTTCTGCAGAAACCTGCTAAGTTCATCAACTAACACATGGATAAGCTCGCACGGTATAGGCCAGCTTCTCGTTTCCAAATATTCTCAGCTTGCTCCCTTTTGTTTATTCGGCAATAAGATGTCCGATAAAGGAAGCGGATGTGTTTTATCATGTGGGTTCAGATGGTTTTGATGCTAGGCCCTCGGCTAACATTAACAATTGAATATGTTGTTCACAAAGAATCGTTAAAGCTTTGACAGAGATTCTGGATTCTTCTGTCTTGGAGCGGCTGCGCGTCCACACCAAGGAGAAGGTGCTGTTAGAAATCATAACAAACGACATAACAAACGGGATTGCCGGAGAAATCACGACTGCAAATACATTTAAAGACCCCTAGCATTTTCTAATCTCCATAGTCTCGGACAGTTTGAACAATAATGAAAATATTGAAAGAGCAACTCACTTTAAAGCCAAGAAAACATGACATGAACATGCAATGCTATCAAAATGTAACTGGAGCTGCTTCAAATAATGAATTAGGGAAACACTTTAAAATACATTGTAGTTGCAGCCAATGTGATTATTAGGTATTGAGTGAATTTTGTAGTTCAGGACGGATGATTTGAATAAATTGGTACACATCACTGATTTTATATAAAATCCAAAAAATATCAAATTGAATCCCTGTCAATAAGAGTCATCAAGAGCACAACTTCACTTTATTGCGTGACTTCACTTTATTTATGGATTTATTTATTTGCTTAGAACTTCCTTTCTATCACCAGCCAGTTTTGTACAATGTGTCTGTCTAGGTCTCATGCAGGGCCTCCTTTCTAGGTCTGCTCAGTGCTCGCCCTTCACTGTGCCTCTTTATTTCAACAGTATTTTATTTTTTGTTCATTCTGGTTATCTTCTTTAATTATATGCATTTGTTTAAACTAAATTTTAAGTAAACCTACCCGTTTATCTTGTTTTCCTCAGTCACCTATGTTTGATGGAAAGGTCCCCCACTGGCACCACTTCTCTTGTTTCTGGCTGCGAGCAGCAGCTCAGTCCACGGCTGATATTGCTGGCTTTTCTGATCTCCGCTGGAAGGACCAGGAAAAGGTCAAAGAGGCCATTGAAAGTGGAGGAGCTGCAGGGGGTCAGTATTCAACATTTAATTTTTGACTTTTTTTCACTTATTAAGGAAAAGAAAAACAGATTTAAGTGCCACATGTAAAACATATTTTAGCTGATGAATATTTATCAGAAGTTTTCTTTTGACAGATATTATTGTTCTTTTTTTTATTATTGTTCTTCATATTTTTTATTCTTATTACAACAAAATATCATGGATGCTCATACAAGTAATTTGATCTATTTGTATTATCTTAATTTTGCAGTTATTTTTGTTGTCCTATGTTTTGCTGCCACAATGAGCCACTTTTCTCATGGGGATGAAGTTTCATCTAATTTAATTTAAGATAATTACATTACTGACAGTTGATCCTGGACTGGAGATTGAAAGTTGAAACACTTCCTTCTCATAGGTAAAGCCGACCAGAAAGGTGGAGCCAAAGGAGAGAAGACCCTGAATGACTTTGCGGTGGAATATGCCAAGTCTAACCGCAGCACATGCAAAGGCTGTGAGCAGAAAATAGAAAAGGTTAGAAGATCCTCTGATAAGATCCTGGACATAATAATAAATACCCCAACAGAACATTGTTTCACGTATAAATAAAGACATTTCTGTCTTTAATCCACCTGCAAATGTTCAGAAAATAATGTGGATTTGAAAGTCTTGGTACGTGGTACATGCAATATAGATTCCTAACCCGTCGGAACCAGATTCAAGCAGGGTACACATGCCTTTCTGCCTCCTGTCTCCAAACTATAAGGATTGGGGGATTCCGTAGCCCTTTGACTTTAAATACTGTCCCTTACATGTTATAAACTGAACATTCTGAACATCATTCAAGTCTGATCATATTATTCCATTATCTTTATATTGAACTCTCTGACTCTCTGGCCTCTCTTCTCCAGGACCAAATTCGTGTATCTAAAAAAACTGTTGACCCAGAGAAGCCCCAGCTGGGCCTGATTGACCGCTGGTACCACACAGCCTGCTTTGTGGGTCGCAGGGACGAACTAGCCTTCAAGCCTGAGTACAGCGCCGCCCAACTGAAGGGTTTCAACGTGCTGCGGGCCGAAGACAAGGACGAGCTGAAGAAGAGGCTTCCCGCCGTCAAATCTGAAGGGTGAGAAGGGAAGCTTGTCTCTTATAAATGATGTGAGCTGGAATAATGGTGATGTTACAATACAAGCACATATTACATGTGCGTTGCATTAGGAGATGCTGGATGCCTTTTCCAGTTGCCTAGAGAACATCGGAGAAGGTTAGCATGATGTTATGTAATATTTACAGTATTTTATGTCTAAACTGGCTTGATTTTAGCTGAGCAGGGACCCCATGTCTGGTCAGGCCTGGTGAGAGTTTGTGATAGCTGTATCCCCTCAGTCATCACCAGGGGCCCCATTCCGAACCTCTCTGCAGCACATAAAGATAGCCTTGAAGGTGTCCCGGAATGCCCTCATTTTGTATGCGTACAGGAAGGGGTTGACAGCAGAGTTGGCATGTGACAGGATGATGGCAGTGAGCAGTAGTTCCAGGGGCACAGGGCAGCGGGGGCAGAGCAGCAGGAAGCAGTTGATGATATGGAGTGGAATCCAGCAGACGGTAAACAGGAAAAGGACCAGGAAGAGCGATGCAGCCGTCTTCATCTCCCGACGCATGCTGGCCGCTGCTGCCTCCCCTCCACCGCCCCGTTCAGCTGCGATGCGTCGCACTTGCCGCTTGACGGTGACAAATATCTGGGCATAGATCAGGAACATGGCCACCAGGGGTGTCAGCACGCAGGCGAAGAAGTTGAAGTAGACCATGTAGGTCATGTCCACCACCAAGACGAAGAAGCAGTAGCCCGAATCGGGAGGTGTCTTGTGCCAGCCCATCAGCGGCACAAGGCCAATGAGGAAGGCCAGTAGCCAGGTGACCAGGATTACCAGCACAGCATTGCGAGGCGTCATCAGCGTCTGGTAGCGGAGGGGCAGAAAGATGGCCACGTAGCGCTCCACAGCCACTGCCAACAAGCTGAAGATGGAGCTCTGGGTCAGCATGATCAAAACGCTAAGCATGAGCAGGCACAGGTAGAGGTTGTGGTGCGGCATGCCCACATCGGTCAGGATGGCACACGGTATGGCCAGCACGCCCACACAGATGTCAGCCACTGCAAGCGACACCAGGAAGTAGTTGGTGACGGTGTGTAGCTTGCGGTTGAGGCCCACAGCGGCGCAGACCAGCAGATTGCCTGCTGTGGACAGGAAGGCAATGACCAGCTCAGCTGCCATGTACGCCACGTTAGGGGAAACCACCAGGTCGGCAGGGGGAGGAGAGAGGGAGGAAGGGGAGGTTGAGGAGGTTGAGGAGTTCCAGAGAGGTTGGTGGTATGAGGAGGCCAACTGGGATGAGTTTTCAGGTGGTAGGAATGTATAGCCGTTCAATGAGGCACTGATGTCCATAGCTGTCCTACACAGAAAAACAAGACAGACATTTCCAGTTGTATCGCTCTATGGCGGTTGGATTTGAGATTGCCATTTCCAATCATGAATCAGAAATTCTATGTTACTTAGTAGGTTTACAGTTTGCCTTCTGAAGTGGGCTTATAGGGAGGGGGTCTTAAAGAGACAGGAGCTAAAGCAGCTTATTTCAGACAGAGGCTAAACAGAGGTGCTGCGTAAAGGGCCAGTATAAGATAAATAAGTCCCAGGATAAACATAAAGAGCTGGAAATGAGCAAAATATGACCCCTTTAACGCAGCGACATGGTCTGTTGATAACTTGAGACGATCTGACTGACTGGGTTTGACATCGCTACAATACATTCATTTGTGGACACTAGAAGAAAACTTATACATTACTGTAAAAATGATATTTGAATGATTTGAAGGATATTTGAATTATATTTTTTGAAGGACAGATATAGGTTCATTCATTTATGAGAAACTCATACAGTGTATAATGAATTCTATTCACTGTTGGTCGCCGAATTTTGGTAGAAAATGTCCACATTTGGCTACACTTCCATTACATCAGGTTGGTTGAAATGAAAGATTAAATATTACTGCTTGTGTTACTAGAGCAATACGGAGCCATTACTTTGCTTACAATTGCAAGAGAGTGTCGCATAAATTGCAGTTCTTTCCTCTAAGAAAATAATTCCACAGTTTCCACAGACTACGGCGCCTGCATGTGTCCAATTTGACCCCTTTGGAACCTTTTTCACAAAGATGAATTAAATTTGAATTACCGCTATTAATTAAAAATTAAAAAATTAATTAAAAATGACCTGTTCGGTCAAATGTTAACCTGTTAACCGACCGACAGTTAACCATTGACATCCCTAATCACAATATTTTTGGAGTCAATGGCGATATTCAATACAAGATTATATTTTTAATAATTTAATAGTAACATAATGTCTTGCGTAAATATTTGGAACAACACACCACATGAGCTACAAGAGGGAAAAGGGAGGGAGTTTAGTGTGTATTCTTAAGAGCAACAGTGTTGTAGAATTATATTAAGAAGCACATAGGCTAATATATGAAATATATCTTAAAACTATATATTGCCCAGCCCTAAATAGAAACGAGTAGAATGACTCACCCAGTTTCATCGCAGAACACAAGTTGCGATATTCTTCATCACTTTCAAAGAATGTAGTTTCTCAGGAGCTAAGAGAATGTATCGGCCTCGTTCTAAAAGCAACCGTCCTGGCTAAACACTTCTGCCGTTGCAGCAAAGATCACACACATGGACGCTCCCGTGTCAGAGTGGTGCTGTATTTGAGTTAGACTGGAGAGAGCTCCTTAATAAAATTCCTGTACTCCCCCTGGGTGTCAACCGTTTTCTGCTGAGGGATGTTTTTTTAGGTTTGATTGTGTGTGTGTCTGAGAGAGGTAGAGATTGTGCGTGTTCATGCTTGTGTACTTTTGGGACAATGAAAATCTCGTGGGTTGTTGATTGATTTTTCTTGTCATCTTCAGGGCAGGGTGGGTGACATCAATAATGACCCCTGGGGACACAGAGACATGCATCAGCTTGTGTGCGTGTGTCCATTAACTGATGAGGGCTTTAATTAATTTACCTAATGAATCAAGGTGTGAGATACAGGGCTGTTTTTCAGGTGTTGTCCCTTCTCCCCTCTGGCCTAATTTAGGAAGTTCCTTTGGAGGTCTCTTAAAGGGGCATCAAGAGATTATATTCGCCTACTTTTCTATCCATGCAAAAATAAAAAACAAACAACTGGTTATGAGGTAAATATTTGACTTTCCTGTTTGCTTTCAGCAGGGCTCCCGTGGGCCTTAAAAAGTTTGTGAATATGAAAAAATTAAAATAAGGCCTTGATAGTTTTTGGAAATGGACATTGAATATTCTTGAATCTACAATGAAACCTTTGTGCAAAAGTAGAAATCACCTATGTGGACTAATAGGCCTAGGCCGACGTGGTTCAGTTTTATAGCTTGGTCTGGATGTCAGAGCACCCATCTAACGTTACCGGCCTCCCTCGCTCACGGTGCGCCTCAGCTGAGAAGACAGCTGCTTTGCATGATTGAGCTATGTGCTAAAAAATGACAGTCCATGTACGTTTAAGACTTTCTACTTCTACTTAATTATATGGTGTTTACATGGTAGTAAACCCTAATTTATGTTGCAAAACAGGTCGTATTGAGTCGTTAAATTTGATGTTTAGTAACGCGTGGGAACCCTTGTTTCATAGAAAGAGGAAGTCTGATGAGGTGGACGGGGCATCAAAGAAACAGAAGAAGGAGGAAGAGGAGGAGAAGAAAAAACTGGAAGAGCAGTTGAAGGTTTGCCCCGCCGTTTGTTTGGTTTTGCACAGTACGTCATTGAAACGGAAGTGGAACGCGTACAGAATAGCGGCAGCCCTTCATTCACTTTGACGTGTGTTCACATCTGCAGGAACAAAGTAAGCTGATATGGGGAATCAAGGACAAGGTGAAGAAGAACTGCTCCACCAACGACATGACGGAGCTGCTCATCGCCAACCACCAGGAGGTGCCTTCTGGAGAAAGCAATGTGAGGAGGCTCTGTTTATATATGCCAGCTTATTTTCTGTGGATATAAAGTTGTGTTGTATTTGAATAATCAGTTGGTGATTCCCAAAGTCCAGGCAGGCTTGTCAAATCAGTTGCTGCAACAACTACACATTGTGGGTAGTCAGCTAATTATGTTCTGAGTTCTGATTACAATGCGAGTCTGACCACTTCCATATCTGGTTTTGAAGATCTGATAGCAGTTGGAGTAAAATCTGTTTTATTTTATTTATTTTATATTATTTTATTATTTATACCTGTCATTTAAAGTGGCCAGGTCTGATTGCGTGACTAAAGCTTACTGAAACGACAAGTGTAACCATAGCCGTTGTTAATTCCGGATAGGTTTGCAGACTTCCTATTCCCATGACTAGCGCGTGTAATTTAACAGATGGTGAACAGCCTGGCAGACGGCATGGCTTTTGGGGCTCCCCAACCCTGTACCCAGTGCGGGGGTCAGCTGGTGTTCAAGGGCGATGCCTACCACTGCACCGGAGACATCTCTGCCTGGACAAAGTGCGTGTTTACAACTAGGACGCCCATACGCAAAGACTGGATCATCCCCAAGGTAGGACACCTCACTCCAGGCTCACTTTGCCTCAAGGTATAATGTATTCTATTACCGCGCATAATAATTTAAAGCAGCCACAGACAGAATTGTGAGAGTTGTTATTTTTGAGACCAAATACAGCAATGACATCATAGATATTAGACGCTTTGTTCAGTACCATGACCAAAGCCTCGAATAGCAAAAAATGACATTCAACATAGCCCTAGATATTAGATAATGGATATTAACCTGCATCTAACTCTCTTGGGTGGCCCTTCCAGGAATTCCACGAGGTTCCCTTTTTGAAAAAATTCAAGTTCAAGCGACAGGACAGGGTATACCCCAAGGTGGACCCCGCCCCGACCACGGCCGCAGCCGAACCCCTCCCTAGTGCTTCCAGTGCCCCTACTAAACCTCTCCCAGAGGGGGCTCCTGCTGGTGAGCGAGCAGACCTTTGAGAGTATGTTTGTGTGGGTCACAAATTAATGTTGATCTTGAATTCCGACTTGGTTTGTTCATACATATGCACCTTTTGTCTCCTTGCAGACAAACCTCTTACAGGTATGAAGCTTCTGTCTGTTGGCAAACTAACCAAGAACAAGGATGAATTAAAGACCGCTGTGGAGGAGTTGGGCGGGAAGATAACTGGCACAGCCAATAAGGCTGGTCTATGCCTCAGCACCAAAAGTGAGTAGACAATCAACAGACAAGCGTTAATGTGGATAATAGCCAGTTGGTGCTATGTTATCTAATCAGCTAAGGGAAATGAGGTATCTTGAGGATGTGTAGAACAATGTTACTCAATTCTCTAACTTGCTGTTTTTGCACATTGTATTTTCACAGAGGAGGTGGAGAAGATGAGTAAGAAGATGGAGGAGGTGAAGGAGGCCGGCGTGCGGGTGGTCTCTGAGGATTTCCTCACAGACATCAAGTCATCAGACAAGGCCTTACAGGAGCTGGTCTCTCTGCACGCCATCTCACCCTGGGGGGCAGAGGTCAAACCCGAGGCCCCGGCTCCAACAGTGGCCTCCAAGTCCGGTGCCATGGCCTCCAAGAGCTCTGGCAGGGTGAAAGAGGAGGAAGGTAACGGTCACTGGTTTTTGTTCTTAATAACAATCATCAATATGCTGATTATTATCATTGTAGCCTATGTGTAGGATGGTTTATGCTAATGCTATATTACTAAATGTTTTAAAGGGGGGAGTCATTTAGTGTTTTTGGGAGTTGATCATTTCAAATTTATATATGCGCAAGGATTTGGTTTGAGGATATTCATAGATGGGGATAGAATGACAACAAGCTGGTTGTGAGCGGTTATGTCACTATTAAATGCACTATTTAATAGGGGGCAGCAAGGCTAAGAAGATGAAGCTGACAGTCAAAGGAGGAGCTGCAGTGGATCCAGACTCGGGTGAGTGTGTGCGCGCGTGTGTGCATGTGTGGCAACTTTGCTTGCATCGACAACCTTGTGTAGTGTAGAGCAACTTTTCTCAAACCTCCTCTAACAGTCGGAACAGGGGAGCATTACTGGGCCCTGGGACAAAACCAGTTTGAGAAAGTGTGGAGTAGAGTACCCTGCTTGTTGTCCTTTGCATTGGTAGATGATCTTCTTTGCCATGTCTGTTTTACCTCTTGATTGCTCAGGTCTGGAGGACAGTGCCCATGTCCTGGACCAGAATGGGAAGATGTACAGTGCTACGCTGGGCCTTGTGGACATTGCCCGGGGAACCAACTCCTACTACAAACTGCAGTTGCTGGAGGATGACGTTCAGAAACGGTCAGTGTCACTGTGAATTGAAATGATTTATTCAAAAAAAATTAAAATTATCAGACTTTATTTGTCAACGACACACACATGCAGGGAGCGGCCAAGCACGCACACACACACACACACTATGTGGCTGGAGAAATTTGGTCTCTGCATTTGACCCATCCTGGCTGGCCTTCCTCCAGGGGGCTGCGAGGAGCAGTGGGCAGCCTTGTCTACGGCGCCCGGGGACCAGTTCCACTTGCTTCCTAGTTCCAGGATGATGGCAGGACAGGATGATGTTCTGCATGTTTTTAGTAGGGGTCCATGTTGGAGGAGACCCCATGTGAGCACGGGGAGAACATGCAAACTCCACACAGAAAGGCAGGGAGATAACCCACCTGAGCACGGTGCCAACAGCGCCCCAGGTGGGGATCGAACCCAGGTCCTTCTTGCTGTGAGGCAGCAATGCAATGCACTGAGTATCCATTTAGTAAAGAGAGCTTGATAGACAAATTTGATATGCACACTTTCGCCTAAATTCTACTTCTAGCTTTACTTTATTATTTCCTCACATGCTTGCCATCTCACTCACTCACTTGATAAATCTTTCATTTATCAACCTACCTAACACATTGTCTATGTATATATAACATATCTTCTGTATGTCTAGGTACTGGGTGTTCAGGTCATGGGGCAGAGTGGGCACCACCATTGGAGGCAATAAGCTGGACAAGTTCCACGACAAGAACTCTGCCATGGACAACTTCCTGGGCGTGTACAAGGACAAGACGGGTAACTCCTGGGGCTGCTCCAACTTCACCAAGTATCCCAATAAGTTTTACCCCCTGGAGATTGACTATGGACAGGTATAAGCACACACACACACAAGCGCACACACACACACTATCCCAATCGCTTATGTAGCCTGACAATGGTGGAAATTAGGCTGAAACTAATGATTGTTTTGTTCTTGTTATTTGATTAATCTGTTGTTTATTCACCAGTGCATCTAAATGACTAATTTACACTTTTGCAAATGAATATTTGGAAGTTTAACATAAATTTCACATGGAGAACTTCGTTATACAAACTACAGCTCAGCATATTATCGACCGAGTCTAGACTCAAGATACTGCATTATGATTATCACTGGCTACATTGAGGTTACATTCCAGTGCACTGACCTACCCAACATGATGTAGCGCACTTGTAGTGACCAAAGAGTTGGTCTCTGACACTTGTCTGTGGCTCTGGTTGTTTGTGTCATTTACCTGATTGGCTGTGGTGGTGTTGCCGGGCAGGATGAAGAGGCTGTGAAGAGGCTGACGGCCAGTGCTGGCACCAAGTCTAAACTGGCCAAACCTGTCCAGGAGCTCATCAGGATGATCTTTGACGTGGAGAGTATGAAGAAGGCCATGGTGGAGTTTGAGGTAAGACTGGCTGGGTAGGTTGGTTTGGGTTTATGTGAGGATTACTCTATCACTATTCATTTTATTTTCTTTGCATGTTTTGATTTTAATGAAGTGTGGACATTTTTTCTCTTGCCACACATTGGTGTAACATCCTCCATCTTCTGTGTTCTTCTGTCTTCAGATTGACCTCCAAAAAATGCCCCTGGGAAAGCTAAGTAAGAGGCAGATCCAGAGTGCCTACGCTCTCCTCAGCGAGGTGCAGCAGGTCAGCATCCCACAGGGCCGTCCTGAAACACATTTGTGCAATTTATTTATTTCTCTCGATCTATGTATTGTAATTGGGGGAGGACGTAGAATTGCTGTATTGCATTACTTACTGTGCCAAATGTTAACTTGTTTTCAGGGCAATTTGTAGACCTGCAATGTAATAAAAAAATGTATTCCGGGACACATAAGTACCCATCTATCTGTCTCTAACCTCGGGTATATTGCCTTCTCTCCCCATCCTAGGCTGTGTCAGATAGTGTGCCTGAGGCCAACATCCTGGACCTGTCCAATCGCTTCTACACCCTCATACCTCACGACTTTGGCATGAAGAAACCACCACTGCTCAGCAACCTGGACTACATTCAGGTAAGAGCACACCTCTTTCACTTTCCATGTTCCTGTTGTTTCATCCTCCCATCTCATTGATGTGACTGTGTTTTAAAAAAAAAAAAAAAGATCTTTTACTCTGACAAACACCAGCTCTTGATAATCTTTGCTCATATTGTTAGCACAGTAGACTTGCTGCCACTCAAATGTGCATTTGTCAAATTGTCCTATATGTTAATATACGCTGGACAATCGGGCAACCATGGTGTATATTGAATGGTTTCGGTCCCACTGTCCAGGCTAAAGTTCAGATGCTGGACAACCTGTTGGATATCGAAGTGGCCTATAGTCTGCTGAGAGGAGGGGCGGAGGACACAGGGAATGATCCCATCGACATCAACTACGAGAAACTCAAAACCAAGATCGAAGTTAGTGGCTTTTTAAACATTCTGTGGTCTAGTTATAAGTAGTGATGGACTCCTGATCATAATAATTTATATATATATATATATATATTTTTTTTTTTGTGTGTGAACACAATGTTCAATATCATCGTCTCAAAGTTTGGAAAGATTTCTGAATGCGATATGTTCATTTGTTAATTGTCTCACAGGTTGTTGATAAGAGCACAAATGAGGCTGAGATCATTTTGCAATATGTCAAGAACACACATGCTGCTACACACAATACTTACACACTGGAAGTACAAGAGGTAAGTTACTAATGGAAATCAAGGCAACCACTTTAATATTTCACTGTAGGTACTTTTTAGTTATTTAAAAAAAAATCCATACCTCCTCTATGTAGCTGTAGCTCATAAACTTATCTAAGCCTGTCTCTCCTGACTTTGACCTTTCTCTCTCTCACAGATCTTCAAAATAGTTAGAGAGGGAGAGTATCAACGGTACCGCCCCTTCCAGGACATGCACAATCGGCAGTTGTTGTGGCACGGCTCACGCACCACCAACTACGCTGGTATCTTATCTCAGGGTCTTCGCATCGCCCCTCCAGAAGCCCCAGTGGTGAGTGGGCCTCTACTGCTATACTTGTAATGTATATTTGTACAGGCTAAATATGGTTGGACTAAGTTTAAGACTGTCTCAAAGGCTGCACAGGCCGTTTGCACTTATACAACAGTGTAATACCCTTTTCACATACGCTCACGTTCTCTAACTGTTTGCATTTTGCTTTATTCTCCCTAGACCGGTTACATGTTCGGCAAAGGTGTCTACTTTGCAGACATGGTGTCCAAGAGTGCCAACTACTGCCACACCTCCCAGTCAGACCCTGTAGGCCTCATTCTGCTGGGAGAGGTTGCCCTCGGCAACATGTGAGTGACATTCCAGAGTCTTGCTGAAATTTGTTTTGCTTTTGGGTGTTTTTCTCAACAAAAATATCTCTGAGATGGTAGAAATTAATGAATGAAATCTTTGTCTCTTTTTTTTTTTTTTTTTTTTTTTTTT
>OMKK01083256.1:0-17967 GCA_900302305.1 Polymixia japonica | reverse complement strand
TCAGGTCCATCTGGCTGACCCTGAACTTTGACCTCCTTATAATATTTAGATCTTTTTGAGACTCCAATTAGTCTAACTTGCATGTTTTTGGTGGTACCTGGGGGAAACCCATCAGAAGACCACGCTGGCGCTGCGAGGCGACAGTGCTAACCACTGAGCCACCGTAATATCCCAGGAATATTGTGTCATCTGAATATTTGCCTCCAACAATGAAATGTAAATGGTTTCCTGTTTTCTCTCTCCGCCTGCCCCCAGACCTCTGTTTGAGGGTGACAATGAGTTCTGCCTGTGTCTGAAGGAGTCTTTCCCCAACCTGAAAACCAGGAAGCTGACACGGGTGGAGTGGGGCACCATACGGAGATTGATGGGCAAACCCCGCCGGTACGCCACATCACAAAGGGCTTTAAACTGTTCTACTCTGATGTGTCTCTCCATGACACTCTCATTTATCAGCATTTTCTTCAAATCGTAGCTGAAACAACTGAACGGATGTAGGGAAACTGTGGAATTACCATACCGTTTTGCATGTTTCATAACGCCGTTCATTCACACAAGTTGTTTTTGTGTAGAAAACCAGGCCAATTCTGTTATATTCTGAACAGTGATATGATTTTTTTGTTCCAGATGTTCGTCTGCATTTTTCGCCGAGGAGCGGACAGCACTGAGACAGAAGAGGCAGAAGATGCGTCTGCTGCAGCAGAGAAAGCTGTCTGACGTGTCACACTGCAAAGACCTTCCTGACGAGATCCCCCTGCCCCTCATCATAGGAACCAAGGTCACAGGTACGATGATGGAATCACAAATGGACCACAGTTGACAGAAAGTATTTTTGCCATGACGACAGCCGTGGCCTATCTTTCATTTGGTGCCGTCAGGTTCCCGTAGCTGTTATCCACATGAGTGGATACCTCCCCCACACTCTTCTCAGAATTGGAAGTGTGGCCAATTCTGGACACGTTCTACCAAAAATCGAGGATCAACAGTGAATGTAATTTATGCTATACTGTTTTCATTTAAGTTTCTCATAGATTTTTGAAGCTTTATCTGTCTTCTTTTAAACCATATGTACAATGTACGCTGATGTACGCACAGTTTCATACATCAGATTTTTTTTGTATGTACGCAGATTTTTCATCTGTGCGTACGTAAAGATTTAGTATGGAATCTCCGCAAAGTTTTTTACATGAGGCCCCTGGGGATGGGAAGCATGAGTATGACAGTTTGCTAAATAACGCACATTTATTAAACATTTTAAACATGCAATCTACTCAAGTACTTTCCACCTCTGGCAGTTTCACTTGTTATTACACAGAGATCTGACAATACACTATCTTCTTATGTTAATTAAAATGATTGGGCTTAATAATTTTTATTTCACACAATTTTATTTTATAAAAGTGTATTTTTTTATTTTTTTAATGTTAGTGGAGGGTGTCAGTGTTACAGGCCTCAGGCATGAGTAACCTGTGAACAGATTATAAGTCCTGTTTTGTACAGGAAAAGACGAGACATGAGACATTAGTTGTGTTTGTCAAGCAGGCTGTTCTCGGTCTGAGGAACGGGAACCCTGCATAGGCCAACTAGCGCTCACTCTGACGAATACTCCCCCTTGTGGCGGGGTGATATAATTGCCCTTTGCAAAATTAAGATAAAACCTGGCCTCTTTTCACAGAAAAATACCCACAAATACTAACATTAACTCAACAATTGTGACAATACATTTGTAGGTATCACATCAGCAATTCAGCTGAGGGGGCCCCCCTCCGCAATAGACAGCTGGGGAAACCCTGACATTGTTTTAAAGCAGTAGAGTGAAAAAATGAGCATCAACAGATCTCGTTGCTCTACTCGTTGGACAGGCTTTGTTCTGCCTGATCTTGTCCAAGTTCGTTTCTGTTTATCTTTAGATGTCTAAATGTTGACTTTGACCTTGTAAAATTGACACTAAAAGACCTGAAATAGCGTCACAATGTGAGTGTCCAGAGTTGGCCAGACTGATGCTAATCACTGTTCAGCCTATGCCTTTGATAATTATCTTCATTAGTGTTTGTGTTATGTGGTTGTAACTAATTGGCCTCTCTGTGTTTTCCAGCCCGACTCCGGGGCGTCCATGATGGTCTGTTCACTGGGCAGATTGATGCAGTGGACACCAGTGCTGCAACCTACCGTGTCACCTTCGACCGCAACGGCCTGGGCACGCACACTGTACCCGACTACGAAGTACTGGTAAGACCTGCCTGTTATCTACCATCGTCAATACCATAGTTACATCCTCACTATGTATGCATTTGAGAAGTTTATTTTTATTTTTCAAGATATTTTTATTTTATTCTCATTTTGTTGTCTGAGTCAATATAGTCATATATATCTGTTTGCAATAGCTATACAACACTTATCTTTCAGTGTTTATTATTTAAAAATATATATATTTAATCACTGTTCAACTGTGCTATCTTTAAGCACAGTTATTATGTGACTAATAATGGCTAAATGTTTTTTTTGTTTATTTTTATAAATCTAAACCAAAGTTGAAGACATTTCATCCATCCAAGGGGGTAGAGGCAGCATTGGGCTTTATCTAAAAGGAGATGCACAGACTCCTGCTGAAACACTCCTGGAGGAAGCCTCCATCACACGGACAGCTCATGAGTAGTCGTGGACTGCCTCAGTAAATGGACAATGACTGTAAAAAACAAAAACAGATTTTTTCTATTGCTATACACCATGATGAAGTTTGGTAGCGCGCATGTATAGAACAATGGAGCTGCTCGCCCTTGGCTGACTGACCTGACTTTGCCCGTTGATGACTAAGGCAAAACTCATTTAACTAATGGTGCAAATAAGAGATTAAATAGTTTTGGTAAAGGGAATGCTTAATGGAGCGTCATTGCCCTGCGGTTAACTCAAGGTGGACATTAACAGTATCAAAATACTTTTCTTCTATGTCTGAAACAAAATTGAGAATCTGGTGATGGTGAAGATTTTGTTTTTGTTTTTTGTTTTTCTTCCAGAGCAACGAGCCCAATGAGACCATGCCCATCTCAGCGTTTGCCCAAAAGCACCGTGCTGCGCGATACTTGCAGAACTTAATGACTCCGCCCAGAGGAACTTACCCGTCCGCTACAACTCCTGTCCTCATGGTACTGTACTGTACAATCAGTTAAATTTCAAATCGGAAATCTAAATGGTCCAATGCATTTTATTACTATTTACAGAGATTGAAGGGCAGAGAGTTTTCCTTCAATAGGAAGTTCATAATTCAAAATTCTGGTCTGTTTTATCTTAATGTTAACAACCATTATAAATGTGAACTAATCTTTTAGAACAATAAAGTAAATGTACAACTCCTGTTTAGATGTCACATGATCCTAGTCCTTGATCAAGCTGAGATTAAACAAATTTCTTGATGTCTATAATGTATATCTATAATAATCGAATAAGTCAAATAATGAAAACCGTAATAATTGTATGGTGAATGTTTTTCAAGCATGGTAAAGGAATTGCAAACTTCTCTCTCCTGGTCACGTATAAAAGGATAAGTGATTGTTGTTCATTTCATCACAGGACAACGACCCTCTGATCAGCCAGTCTCCGTGGAAGAGTAAACTGCCTGGTGCCGAAGGGGACACATTGGGAGGGTTTCCCGTGAAGTTCCTGGTCCAAGTGGTGACTACTTCTAGTGGAATACTTTAACCTGAATTCTATCGCTGATGTCCAAGGCCAACTACTAAATGATTGTCTCTCCTGTCATTCATATGTCTAGACAAGGCTGTCCAAGATCCTCACGATCAAGAAGGAGCACATCAATCAGTTGAAAGATATGAACACAGAGGCTGAGAAACTGGTATAATCATCATCATCAAAAACACATGGAGTTAGTGAGATGCATCACAATGGCATCTAAATTATAGCTAAGCGTGAGTGTGTGTCTTTTGTTTTCTTAGAAGTCATACTCGATGCCCATTGGCATAGACTTCCAGAAGCGCTATGCCACCACAGTGTTGGAGTTGGAACAGCTCAATAAAGATCTTAATAAGGTTCTGCACGAAGTTCAGCAGTTCTGCTGCGAGGTAAGGAGTCATATATTTCATAAATGTTTTTTTGGCCTGCCTCTCTGTCAGAAGCAGTTCAGTATACACTCCCTTGTCTATTCATAGTTGGAGCTTGAATGTTTTTAAAGATCTTGTAGTCATTCTATTTCCAAGCTAATAGTTTGGTCTGGTCGTCTCTTATGTTTAGAATTAGCTGCCGATCCTGATTCAGCTTTTTTTTTTTTTTTTTACAACAGTAGATAGACTGGTATTTTCATGTTAAGTTTTACCAGCAGCCATGCAGTTGTCATTCTTCACACTTTTACTGATACTACTTAACCACAAAACCTCGAATAGAACCAAAATAGATTGAAAACACTGATTTGACTGTGCAGGACCTTTAAGTTATTCCTATATTGCTGGGTCTATTAGCATCAGTCTCATAACTTGTACACATACTCACTTCACCCAAGTAGCTGCGTAGGTTGTATGCTTGCCTGGGAAACTTCATGCCATACTGTGTTATTACTATATATGTCTTTAATCCCATTATTTCTACTGTTACTCTTTCTACCCTCAGTCCTTATCTCGTCTTGTGGCTTCTTGTTTTTAATTATTTTAATATATTATGTGTGTATAATGTTTGCTTTTATTTGTTTGTCTAAGTCCTTTGTAAACTCAATAAAAGAAAAAGAAAAAACCTACAGAAATGGCGTTTATTATTACTAGATAAATAAAGTTCACCTTATCTTTATCTCATTGTGCCCCCTCCCAGCTGGCTCCAGACCAAGGCATGGCCCAATCTGACCATCCAACTGAGCTGCGGCGACGATGTGAGGAGGAGGCCCAGGAGATGGTGCAGCAGAGCAGCTCTCTACGAGACGGACAGCAGAGTGCGACCAATCCCAGCCTCACACACCTCATCTCCCGCCTCACCGCCCTACTGCTACAGATCAAGGTAGACCGATGTGTGAATGCCTGATGATGTCTGCTTCCATTTTTTTAAGGGAGACGGCATCTTTGCCATACCATGTGATCACACCCACTCTCTGAAGCCGTCTCCCTTAAACATTAAAAACACACTCACTTTTATCATAAGCACTTTACTTTGTAATGCATGTCTTTTTTTGTCTTTTGTGCTCCTTTTTTGTTTTAAATCTGTTCTTATTATGTTATCTTTTTTATCTTATAATTGCACAGCACCTTGTAACATTAGTTTTGAAGGGCGCTCTATAAATAAAGTTTATTACTTACTTTCACCCCCATTGAAGACTTGGCTACCTTACTGCAACAGATAAACATGTACACACACAGCAATGTATATGCAACTGACTGATTTGCTAATTGCCTTTGAT
Organism: Polymixia japonica; assembly: GCA_900302305.1. Taxonomy (NCBI): domain Eukaryota; kingdom Metazoa; phylum Chordata; class Actinopteri; order Polymixiiformes; family Polymixiidae; genus Polymixia; species Polymixia japonica. Next base: position 12,581 of record OMKK01083256.1, on the reverse strand, counting down.
GTGATTTTTCTTATATTTTTTGTTGTTGTTCTTGCAGTGTCTGGCGGAGGGAGGTGACCTGAATTCGTTTGAGTTCAAATCTTTAAGTGACTCCCTTAATGACATCAAGAAATCAATAGACCCCTCCAACCTCAGGTGACGAGGCCGTATATCCCACGCCATATTCTGTTATTCTCTCACCCTATTGGACAAGATGGTTGACAATTAACAGTGTGCACAAACAGCTTACCTTAATTATCAAATGGTGTTTTTTGATTGTGTATATGTCAAGTAATCACACATTTTCACACAGTGTCATTCTGCTTATTAAATATGATTGATATGTGTTGTGTGTCTTCTGTATTTCCAGTTGCTTCCAGAACAACGTGGAGATCCACGTGGCCCACATCCAGAGCGGCCTTAGTCAGCTAGGCAACCTGCATGCCTTCGCTGCCAACAACACCAACGCAGTCTGAATGCCTGCATCCTCACCATGTACCGGCTAATGCACATAGAGCCTTGTGGTCCACGAAAATGTCTTAGAGACGGTGCTCTCGCCTGAACTCTCTTATGACTGCAAACCAATATATATACATGGCTGTTGTGAATCACCATTACACAACCTGATTTTGGACATCCAGATGAATTGGCCCAGACTTATGCCAAGATTCCTGGCGCTTTTCGGTGAGGAACGAGTGGGAAGACGTTATTTGTCTTTTACGAACCAATTTTAATGTATGGAAATGTTTTGCGCACCCAGTTGAAAACAAAGCTGAAAGAGCCTCTAGCTATTGCTACAATTCACTTCTCCAATTCCTGATGGTTGTCCTTTGGTCTCATGTGCCAAACATTACTTCAGTTTTTATAGTCCATATTTATTTATTTTTTTGAGTAGGTGTGTGGTTATAAAACAATATTTTACTATTTTGAAAGGTTCCATCTGTAAGTGTTGTGTTCCTTTACTCCACTGATAGTAAGCACAGGGGAGGCTAAAGAATGTTTTGTAAAATTGTTTATTGTAGATATTTGTACAATACCTCTATGATTATTAGGACTATCGTTGACATTTCTGTTATGTATTCAGAAATGGCTTTTGTAATTTTGTGTGCACTGAAAAGAGATTTTGGTATTTTTTTAAAGGCAAACTGGCATTTTAGAGCCTTTTGACCCCCAATATGAAATTACCTTTTCCCTAAAATTCCCTAACATTTGGCATGGCTATTGCCACAACCTCACACTAAGCCTACGTCACCGATGTAACCTAAACTCAAGATAGTTTGCTCCTAAAGAGTCTCCATTTCACTTTCAGTTTTGTAAAGTTGTATATGAGAGTGCCTCAGGGCACGTGTATATAAATGTTGCCGTCTTTTTATATTAAACATGGCAAAGCAAGTATTTGAGTTGTAATTTTGGTCCTTACTGTTAATGAAGCTCAAATGAAGAAATCAATGAGTTTTTTTTATTTTTTATTTTATTAAATTTGACAATAAATAAGATTTTTTTTAAGCAAGCTTACAATTGTATATTTGGATAACTCTAATATGATACATTCAAGTGATTTAACTCAAATAAAACCAGCAAAGCCCGCCATGGCACCGGTTTCCCAATCAGAATCAGAATCAGAGAAGTCCTGTGCCTCCCTGGCATGAATCGGAGAGAAGTGGCCAAAGTTGTCGCCTGTTGCCGTCACCCTTGGATGATGGATTTGGCACGCAGCGCCCTTGGGCGACGACCTGGTGAAATTATTCGCGGTTGGGATGGGAGGAATAACAACTTTCATCTCCGGTCCAATGGTTTTATTGGGTGGGAAATTGTCATACTCCACCAGAACTTTTGGCCCGCTGTTTGCGTTCACGGTGGATTGGACCTTAGCGTAAATCCCATTTCCCTTGTGATAAAGATGAACATTTTGACAGGGCACCACGACGCTCAGCTCATCCCGTTTGATCTGCTGACTCTTCACTCCGCTTCCCTTTGTGGACGCGTCGTACACGCAAGACATGGAGGCGTGATCGTATCCGCTCGCTTTCGTGGGTAGCGTCGTCTTGTGCGCGTCGTCTGCGCTGCTGCGTATCGTCGGTCTGAAGTTGTCCTCCAACGCGTAGTTTGCCATCCTCTGCATCTCTGGACCCATTCCGTTGTGGAGTTGCGTGAACGAGGCTGCGGGGGAGCTGCTCGCAACACTGCCGACTTTCACGGACGCCGACGAGCCCACCTGGCGACGAGACTTAGCCCGTCTGTTCTGGAACCAAACCTGCAGTTAAACACAACAAGATCATTGAGAAGGGAACTCATTTAGTCGCATCGACACGCCTGGCTTAATTGTATTTAATTACAACAAAGTAATAAAGTAAATAAATATCCACATCTTAATGCATTACCTGGATTCTGGACTCCGGTAGACCAGTCAGAGCCTCCAGACTCTCACGTAGATAGATGTCTGGATATCTAGTGTCCGAGTACACCTTCTCCAGCACCTCGATCTGCTGCTGGGTGAAGTTAGTCCTCCTTCTTCTATGGGTCAGAAGTGTCATGCTGTCCGTCCGTGGCACCAAGTTAGTAGAAGTGAAGTATTTCGCGGAGTCAGCAGCGGCGTAATCTGTATAAAACAATTGCATAGCTAAAAGAGTGTCGTGCCACTGAAATAATCATTTTCCGTAGTTAAATTGCAAAAAAACAACAACAGAAAAACTGAATTGGACCGGTCCGTAATTACGCATATAATCCGTCTATTCACCAACCTGTATGCGCCGTGCTATTCATCTCCAGAAGCCCTTCATGATACATCTGAAACTGACTCAGGTCCCCGACGCGCATGTTTCCATGGACTGCAGACATGGTCTTTTACTCCTTATTCCCAGATTCTGAATGACTTTGACTACCTGCCAGTCTTATATATACCCCTCACCATCTTTGGATCAAAGGTGGAGCTTTTGGGACGTGTGAATGGTAGAGCCATCAGTGTCGGCTGGCACTGAAACATCCGCACGGTGACTTCAGACGCGTCTGAAGGCCAATGCAAGTGTGAATGACCTGACACCCAGAGCGGTTGAGCGGCCGCAGGTCGCTTGAAAGGATTTTAATGGCATCTGCATGCTCAATACACATCACTTGAGAAAATGTTTATCCGCTTTGGAAGGGATGAGGCAATAACGGACCAGTAGTCACCAAAGAGAGACATTCTGAAAGATTTCCTCATGGGCTCAGACTCAGAGGCTTGCACACTTTAAAGATATGTTGCTGACTAATGCTTGATATTGGTAATTTACAATTTGTTTATTCCCTAATAACAAAAATTTAAGTCTTGTGTTGTTTGTACATGAAAATTACAAGTGTTTATGATGACATCTTGTATGTCTACAAGTCAAAGCATGTAAGTGAAATTTATTTTGTAATCCTCTACTGAAATCTGCACATCAACACTTGACCATAAAGGAAATGATGCATGCTGCCACTCATCGCCAACAAAGTTAATCTCAATACACAAAGCTCAGTTCAAAAGAAATCAGAAGTGGGCACTTGTTATTGAATGGGTTACCTGTATTTGATTAAGGGGGGTGGGGGTGAAGTCAAGAGGTCAGGCAGCACATTCCCAGGAGTAGGCTTAAACCCTTTTCAGACGAATAATATACAGTTCATTTTAATTTTACTGTTTTTTGTTTTACAGTGACCATTGTACGTATTTGAGTATTGGTATGTTGTTTTAAGTTTTGGTTCTGTATTTTATTACTTTAATTGTAGAAATGACATGATGATGATTTAATGTATGGTTTAGGTGAGGATGTTCAGATCTATGCCTGGGGCATGTTTAAGTATTTGGCTATATTAAGATAATATTCAATAGACATTTTTAGATTGTAACCAACTCAAAATCAAAACATTCTTACCATGCAATGACTTAGATGTCTGCTGTGTGTGTGTGTGTGTGTGTGTGTGTGTGTGTGTGTGTGTGTATGTGTGTGTGTGTGTGTTGTATAGTAGATATATTACACAATTATATATACACAATTCACAGGTTGCTTTTTCTGTCTAATTCCATTTGGTTATTATCTACATGCAGAGACCAGAGTGCTATGCTAACCTTGGGATGTTGTGGGAAGTTCCTGATCTTGTATAATAGTTGTTAACAGTTCTTTGAGGGCTACTTGCTGTTCATAAAAAGTATATTCCTTATTTATCCATCTCTAAACACAAAGCACTTGAATCATGGCCTATGCCAACAATGCTATCAGGCCTATCAACTTCATGAAGCAGATAATAATTTGTGATTTATTTATGCAGATTTTTTTCAGACTGGCATTGTTCAATATCTATTTGCCCATGTTGCTGTTGGACATTGTAATTAGATTAAAAGAAGAGGGAAGTTCAATGTTGATTAACGCATAGATATTGTGGTTCACATGCTGTACTTTCAAACATCAAACGGTAAAGGCCATTGGGGATTTGTATTGGCCATCTCCAGCACAAGCACACTGCTTATGGCCTCTGTGCAGACAGCCACATTCACACCTTTAAATGCAGCTCAGTCACTATCCATTTAGCCAACAGACAGACAGGGAAATTGTCCACAGAAGTTTACAGGGATATGTCAACATGTCAGCTAACTTAGGGGCCTTTCTTATGAGTCCAGTCTTTGTGTATTTGAAAGACATTACAAAGGAACAAGTAAATATGCATTTTCTGAAGAAAGTGCGAATGTGATTGCTTAGTTTAAAAACACTGAAAGGTTATAGCATAGCTATGCATATCGCAGCTTGTGCAGCAAATTAAGTAGTGTAAATTGTAAATAAACAAGCATGGAAGAGCATGAATTAGTGACCTACATAGCTTGGTGTTTATTTTGTTGTGTTGTAAGACACAATAGCATCCCTACATGAAATAAGATTAGGCTCAAATACTACAATAAACAAATTAGTTGCAAAAGCACTAAATTACTATTGCACAGTTAAATTATGTAAACAATCCGATACACTGGATTACCTCTTTTGACTCAACTGTTGGCTGCTTCTTCATTTGGTAGTTTGTTGCTGTGTATTTTTCACTCAGCACTGGATTCATTCTTTGTGTTTTAGTTGACTTTTCAATGCAAAACTACTACTACTACTAATAATAACAATATTATTAATAATAGAAATCAATAAAAGTGTGAAATTGATAGCAAAATATTTCTTACTGATATTTCCTGAATTAAATACTAGAGCAGGAGCAAAAACTGATCCATTTCGACACATTCCAACAGCAGCACAAAATGTACATATTACATTTTTAAAAGATATGAGGTTTAGCTAGTATTTAGCTCAGCTATTTTCTTTTGTGATGAATTGGTGGTCCTAAATTAACATGAAAAATAAGTGGTAAATGAGGACAGTCACAACTGCAAATGAGATTAGTCTTTAAATTTAGTCATTTCAAAATTGGCCCGTCTGACACCAAATTGCATCTTTCTGGAGCTTGGTTGGTTCATGACCAGGGAACACTTCATTGAACACAAAGACATTCCCTTGGTAAGAAAAGAGAAGACAAGGATCGACAAAATATAGTTAACTCAAATAAAAGACTTGCCAAGACATAAAGAATAGAATATCTAATAAATAACATAATAATATAATTGTTGCAGTCAGTCAAGAGAAATGAGTAAACGGCATCTGATCACTTGAAAGCTAAAGTAACGCAGATAAGGAGGGATTCATCTGTAGAGACTAACATTGGAAGTGTTCAATATTGTTTCATTATCTTTGGTATGGCTCACATTGGAAATGGTTGAAACTTTTCAGTTTCAGGTACTTAAGGGTAGTGCAGGACTCTGTTGGGAATCTGGATTTTCTCTGCTGACACATATCTATCTTGCTCAAGGCTGGGTGTAAAGCACTATTGTTGAGACACTGTAGACAGTGTAGAGCAATGGTTCCAAGAGGTGGTGGTTGCTGGGGAGGCCTCCAGGCTCTGTCCTCCCCCTCTCAGTCACTCTCAGGCTGCAGGCCTATATGCTGTGATTCTTGTGTGTCTGTGTGTCTGTCTGTCTGCAATCATGCCTGTCAACAACCTTCTGCCATGACACCCTGGCAAGGAGTGTGTTTCTGTATGCCAATAGGCTATTAGGCTTTGATATATGCATTCAGTGTTCAAACACCCCTTTTTTCCAACACATGAAAATTATTCTCGACATCTTAAAGTTTAGAGAGGTTCTTTAACGTTGCTCGTACCGTTTGGACATCGTCAGGGGCAACGTCATTATTTACATCTGTAGACAAAAAAATCTCCCGGAACTTCCGCTAAACTGAAACGGAAGTAGGTACGTGGCCGCTTCAGCTGACATTCTGCATGATGGCGACAGAGGTTCAGAGCGGCGACCTCAACAATGGCAGTTCTAGCCGGCTCGAAGTCTCCATCGACGGCCTCACCCTCAGTCCTGATCCCGAGGGGGAGCTGGGACAGGTCGGCGAGTCGGACGCGGAGCCAGCGGGGCCGGAGACCGCGGAGCCGACTTCAGCCGACGGCGAGGATGGGGAAGAAGGAGAGACACCCAGATCTACCATAGAGAGGAAATGGGGCTTTGCTTTACTAGAGCTTTACGGGATGGCCCTGAAATTCTTCAAAGGTATTTGATGTCCAGTGTCATCTTTAAAGGTTTACCGCAGATAGCTGGGTGTCGTTTGAACAGTGAGTTAGTGAGATGAAGCCCACTCCAGGCCTAGCTTGAGGTTGAGATAGCTAGCCGGATAGCTGCCTGTCACCGCCGGTGTTGTGCTGAAATTCCACCCCCTGCCAGAAACGAGAAGAAACCCGTGAAACGCGAAGGGCAGTGGGGATCTGGCAGGGGGGGTGAAATTTCTGCACAACACGGGATACTGTTGTCATGCAAACCGACGGCGATGCCACATTGCTGCTAGCAGGCTGTCAAAAAAAATAAACCCATGCATTGAAAACGTCAATAATCCACGCAGCACCACGCTATTTGCACCATTACCTTCCGTGCATGTGGCCTGAAAGCATTTTCATTTGGACTATTTGATATCGACTACAACTAAAACGTGTCCAGATTAACGACATGTGTATCATGTGTCAGTAAGTCATGCGACTAGTCTACGTAGGAAATAACAATGTAGCCATCTAACGCCACCCACTGACTGGGGACTCGGTGATTTGTTTGGTAACTTTGTGTAGGCAGAAACACACCCTTGGTTGTCATTTATTTTCCAGCTGAAGTGGTTTGCTTGTAGGCACCCATTTTTTCCCACTCCTCGTTTTACACATAAAAGTGGCTACTCTGGCTATATTAGGTTGAAATAATAATTTCTCAGCTCAACTTCTTGCCGAATGTTTACAATGCTCAATCTAGTCTACATTCTTTGGCCAGCCTAATGTGCAGAGAACAGCCCGAATGACTCCTGCAGAAGGTAATAGGATGCAAACATCCTGAACATGCGTCAGCCATTTTGAACACTGGCGATTTTTATTGTTAAGATTTATTGTGAAAGGAGAGTACTGCAGATGACTGCATACTGTGCAAACAGGTTCTGGGATTGGTTGCCACCCTTTGCAATAGTAAACAGTTCATTGTATTTTAAACAGGCTAGGGCTAGGCCATATTGCTTAAGGGTTGCAGGCTTTTCTAGTTTGAATAGAGACTAAACTCCACTAAAATAACCTTGGGACATTGTTTGTTGCTCAATTTGTTGCATGTTGTATGTTTGGAGGCATGTAAAGTATCTGGACTTTCTTTTTTGCCAAGAAGTAAAGAGTGAAGTGTACCTATTATGTAGCCTATAGTCTGGATGCTAGCCTCCATACTGCACATAGGCACAAAGGTGTATGGTACAAGCATGTGTTGATACAAGCATTCACTGGCATTTCTGTGTCACTGTTCTCAGATAAAGACGGCAAGGCCTTCCACCCGACCTATGAGGAGAAGCTTCGACTGGTAGCTCTGCACAAACAAGTGTTACTGGGTCCTTACAACCCTGACGCCTCGCCCGAAGTGGGCTTCTTTGATGTCCTGGGCAACGACCGCAGGTAACCCCCAGCAGACGGCTCTGCGTGTGTGTGTGTACGTGCGTGAGTGTGCATTTGTGTGTGTAATCTTTAAACTCTGGCAGGCATTCCAGCGTGACTGCTCTGCTGTTTTTCAATGAACAGGAAATAGATCTGTCTCTCCCTCTCCTTTTCTCTCTCTCTTCACTCACTCACTCACTCACTCACTCACTCACTCACTCACTCACTCACTCACTCACTCACTCCTGTCTATTGACTGAGCTGTTGATGTAGCCCAGTTAAAACCACAGGGGTAGTACTCTTACCCCACATTTCAGAAAGCTAACTAAATTCAAGCCAAAGTTGTCATTTCTAAAAAGTTGATCTAGCATGTTGCATTGACTATGTTTACCTGCACACACTAATCTGGTTAAGGTCCTTATTCAAAATAAATCTGCTGTTTATATGAGTTGTAAAAAAAAACTATTCCATTCATATTCCCATTTACACACATTGAAGCATAGTCAGAATCATGATGCTAACATTTTGCAAAAATAAGTTTTGCAAAAAAATGTGATTCAAGCAGAACAAGTTGTAAACAAAGTTCAAGCTGTATTGATGGCAACCGACAAGTGTTGTAAAATGTTGCGAAATTCCAATTGACAGTCATAGTACGTAGTATTTTTGAAGGTATGCCCTATTTATCAATAGTCTGGCATGATTGTGATAAATGACTAATACTTATCAGTTAAGTATTGAGAAGCTTACCAGCACCGCATATCAATAATAGGCTCCTATACAAATCCTTTGGGGCTATCATTTGAGCCCTCAAAAACCATGATACATTTCCTGTTTGAAAATGGGAAGCTATTTTTAACTATTGATAAATGGGGCCTAACTTCAAAATTAGTTTTTGTTTTAACTTGTTTACATATCTAAACAGCCCTTAAATAACCTGAATAATATCAGAATACTACACGTTTTAATTGGAATATGCTTACTCGAGTTAAGACCTTATGTTCACATTGTCTTATTCAGAATATTTTTTTAATTGGGTTAATATTGTGTATTGTTGTGGTGTATGTGTACAGTTTTGTGTATGGTTTTACTATTTATTTTGTCTGTTTATTATTACGCTGGGTATGAATACTGCAAATATAAATTCCCCTTTATCCAATAATTTTACTGAAAAAAATCATACCATGCAATCAAGGATAAAGTGAGATAACATTTCGGCCCACTGAACGGCCTTGTCTTCTTGTCTGTCTTCACCTCCAACCTCACTCTGTCTTCTTGTCTGTCTTCACCTCCAACCTCACTCTGTCTTCTTGTCTGTCTTCACCTCCAACCTCATTCTGTCTGCAGGAAAGAGTGGTCCTCCCTGGGAAACATGGAGAAGGAGGATGCCATGGTGGAGTTTGTCAAGCTGCTCAACAAGTGCTGTAACCTCTTTGCTCCCTACGTCACCTCGCACAAGATCGAGAAGGAGGAGCAGGAGAGGAAACGGTAAGATGTCCCGCCTCGGTTCCTTGCCAGGAGGACGAAGGGGAGAGAGAGAGAGAGAGAGAGAGAAGGTTCACGGTGTTTTCTAATACGTTTTTGTCGTCGGCCTCGTTTGAATGCGTCGCCTCTCTCTGCGTCCCTCTCCAGGAGAGAGGAGGAGGAGCGGCAACGCCTGGAGGAAGAGGAGAGGGAGCGACAGCGGCTGGAGGAGGAGAGGAGGCGGCGCGAGGAGGAGGAGAGGCTGAAGAGGGAGGAAGAGGAAAGGAGGCAGGCTGAGGAGGAGAGGCTACGGGTCGAACAGCAGAAGTACGTGTGTGTGTACGTGTGTATATGTGCATGCCGAGCACTTTGACACCTGTTCATTTGTCATGGGGGAAGGGTGTGCTCAGCACTGGCCATAACTCTAGTATGACTCCTACATGATTCTCTCTCTCTCTCGCTCTGTCTCGCCGCTGTCTTAATGTAATGTGATACTGTATTGATTCCTGCCTGGAAAATTCTCTGCGCTTGTTCTCGTCACCAGGGCGGTCAGAACACAGGGTCAGTAACAGAACACGCCCCTAGAGCTAGCTAAGCTAAGCAACACTTTAGCAAGGACAGTCTCCCAACTCAACTCACCCCAACTCTCTTTCTCTATCACACACACACACACACACACACACACACACACACACACACACACACACATTTTCCCTTTCCTTCCTTTACCCCACCCCTATGTCCGTCCTCGCTGACGTTGCCCCTCCGCTCCCACGCAGACAACAGATCATGGCAGCGCTCAACGCCCAGACGGCGGTGCAGTTCCAGCAGTACGCCGCCCAGCAGTACCCCAGCAGCCCCGAGCAACAGATGGGCCTCATCCGTCAGCTACAGGAGCAACACTACCAGCAGTACATGCAGCAGCTCTACCAGGTCCAGCTGGCCCAGCAACAGGTAGGGACGGACTGACCAACACAGGGGCAGGTGTAATGGAAAAATCCAGTCTAAGTACAGTATGTGTGATGAACTCATGTAACCACTCATTTTTGTACTTTATGTTGAACGAATACGTTTAGCCTCTTGCAGTTTCCCGTAAGCTAGTTAGACAAAATATAGAGGCAGCCATAACTGTTCACTGTTCCCATATTCTAACTAAACTAAAAAACACCTGCTTTCCTATATCTTTCCTGTAGGGCAAGTTGTTATTGTATGACAAAACCACTATGCTTTCTCTAATCAGGGTCCATTTTCCTAGACTTGACTGAGGAGGTGGATCATATGACTATATGACAGACTTAAATAAATAATTGATACATAATTGAGGCATCTATCTCCTTCTCACGGTTATTTTGAGCGTGAAATTTTTAATTCCATCACACAGGCATGCATATGCTGTGTTGTTCTTACTAAGTTGTATTCTCTGTCATTTCCACAAGGGGATTAATAAACTTCCATGTTATCTCATCTTATCTTGCGTGCCTGTAGGGCTTTCCAATTAATCACGGGCAATTCTTTATCGCTGTTTTAGTTCCCCCGATTATTCATCGTAGATGATATGTTTTAATTTGATTTAGAATGGTGGCTGTAGTTGAAACGAGTCACGTAGCTGAAAGGCCGCAAGAAAATGCAAAGAGTGCACTCTAATTTGTTAATCAAATTGAGACAAATAAAACAATGATAATTTTTGCCATGCTCTACAGTGCGAGTACTGTTCCAATGTCCGAAGCGCACGTACGCAGCATTCGAAGAGAACAGTACCTTTTTTTGTTTGAAATCTCTGGCTTGGCTTATTGGCCTCTCAGTCGGTGCCCTCTGCCTCTCGCCCCGCCAGGCGGCCTTACAGAAGCAGCAGGAGGATGCGGTAGTACAGGCCACCTTGGAGGCCAACAGCTGCAGCAGCGGTGAACCCGCTCTGGTCTCGGCGGCAGCAGCGCCGCTATGCGCAGTGTCGCCACCTGCAGGCGAGGAAGTCCCCACGGTCAACGGAGGCCAGTCGGACTCCTACTCGGAGACCATGGAGCGAGAGCCTGAGCCCGAGCCAGCAGAGGAGGTTTCAGAGAACGGACCCTTACTAGGTTGGTAAAACTGTAGGCGAGTGGGTCTCGTACAAACGCATATACACTTAGGTGTTGACTTCACCCAGAAAGAACCCACGTTTGCGGGCACACAGAGGCTCAGAGATGGGGCGATGGCTCCACAACAGCACACACTCTGACACAAGCAAAGCTTTGTTCCAAAGCAGCAACTCCATCCCCATCGGCTCTGCCCTTGCTGCTGTGACCTGGAGGGCAGGGAAGAGATACAGTGATACAGGAGAGTTGCTCTGTCCCGCATGCTGACTAGATTAGGTAACATTCACCCACGGCTTACTTAAATGAACAAGGGCCTTGGCTTGATTCCAAACCAAAAACAAGCTTCCTTCCCATAACTAAATGTGTTACATAAACATAGATGGGTAGATAGATGGATGATATTAATGTTTTTGCAAAAGGAAATTCTTTACCATGGCTCACATGTGCATGCGTGATCTTCAATACTTTTTATCAATATTTTTTTAGTAACATTCCAGTATCCTCTCAGGGATCGATGAAGTTCACCCTAATACAAGTCCCTCTTTACACACGATCTGATGACCAGAATTGCATTTGGCCTCATTAACAACAATGTTTGAATCTTAACATCCACATATAGCCACTATATAGATGAAAAGAACAACATTTGCGAGTGGATCCAATCATGTTTGTGTGCAAATCAATCGGGTGGCTGACATCTTGACTAGGACATGGGACATAAATATTGCAAGATGAAGTGACGTGCACAGCAATCTGCGTTTTGTGAAAATGAGGGCAATTTGATTTCAGTGGATATACCAGGTATAGATGTAATCTACTGTTGCTAAATCCTATGTAGCCACAATCCAGAAAAAAGAGTCATGTTAATCTCAGGTGTAAATGGCCATCAAAGTACTTGAATAAGAAACCTCTCCTCTGGCTCCTCTTTCCTCCTCCTCTCCTCTCCTCTCCTCTCCTCTCCTCTCCTCTAACTCCAACTGTGAGGGAGTCATGTCAGTATAGGCGAGGTCGAGGCGATAGTGAATTCCGTGTGATGATTAAGGATGTATTCAAGGGAGTATTCAGCCTGTCTTATCT
>OMKK01083255.1:0-18947 GCA_900302305.1 Polymixia japonica | reverse complement strand
TGAAACGCCATTAATATAGGGTTTGTTTTGGGGGGGGTTTTTTCTTGTTTTTTTTTTTTTTTAAAGAAACTGCTGCCCAGGAAAGTCTGCAATCTTCATAGTGGGATACAAACCCAAAATTCTTTCAAATACAGTGATGCATTTTGCAGTATACCAGGAAAAAAACATACAACAATGTATATTCAAGTTCAAAGTTCTGATTAATTTCTCATTAAATAAGAACTGATTAGGCAACGGTGGAGATAAACACCAGACTGACAGTCAACAGGAAGTGGCTTGACTTAAAAAAATGGAGGAAATGTGACTATTTTATAACAAACACCCCTCCCACCTGTCCAAATGGTACGAACGGGGGCGGTCCACCTTCTGCACCGATGTTACTCCGGCTATGTTTGGCCAGGCTCTGAAGACACAAAAATTATTTGTTCATTCATTGTTCAGCCATTGTTTAATATATTTAAAAGTATAGTTAGTTAGATAAACCCCCTCACCCTTTGTAGCTCCCATTTCTCCACCATGTGATCAACCTCTCCTCCGAGGACAGAGATTTTGGAGTCGTCGAGAAGCAGGAGACCATTTTTAACCAGGACTGTACCAAGGAGCTTGACCTTTGTTCCAGGGGGGGTGTTTAGACTGAAAAACAGGAAGTTTATAAATGATGTAAATGACAATTAAATTTTTTTTTTTTTTTTTTTAAAGAGGCTGGCCTTATATCTACTGACATCGTTCTTCACAACCAACACTTCACAGCCATAATTGCCCATACAGAGCCCACCTTAACAGATCGTAATATGCCAAAAGGCCAGCTTATTTCCTAGCAGCCCCCCCCCTCTATCTCCTTACCCATACCATTTTCTAAATGACATGGAGCACTGCCAGGGGACGGGTGGCGAGGCTATGAGGGACTATTAATAATCCCAGCTGCTCACCCATCCTCATGGCAAATTAAAAGCCCTTCTATCTCATCAGACCTGATAAGGCCTCTGCCTCTCTCATTAGGAAAGCACAGGGACTTAGAGGGATTTCCAGCTACTGATGCCGGATGCCAAAGCAGCAATTAGGGATTTCACTCCAAGCCACTGGGCTGGATAGGGTGCTCTCAGGATAGTGTGCAAGTGTGAAAATGAAGCACCCTCTACTCTTGATGCAATCACAAACTCACAATCCCACAAACACACCATTCACCCTCTGATCAGTCACAATCCTACAAACACACCATTCACCCTCTGATCAGTCACAATCCCACAAACACACCATTCACCCTCTGATCAGTCACAATCCCACAAACACACCATTCACCCTCTGATCAGTCACAATCCCACAAACACACCATTCACCCTCTGATCAGTCACAATCCCAAACACAGCATTCACCCTCTGATCAGTCACAATCCCACAAACACACCATTCACCCTCTGATCAGTCACAATCCCACAAACACACCATTCACCCTCTGATCAGTCACAATCCCACAAACACACCATTCAACCTCTGATCAGTCACAATCCCACAAACACACCATTCAACCTCTGATCAGTCTGGCTACTTAATGCCTGATTGTTCCCACACACTATCACTCTCACACACACACTGAACCCCACAAGTTCCAACCTGCCTGTAATTCATCTCATTCTTTTTCTGCTACTCACCCATGGACCCGTGCGCACTCAGACTTTCCCAATAAACACTAACCACTGTTGTTGGCTGCATGTGTGTCTGTGTGTGTCTGTGTGTGTGTGTGTGTGTGTGTGTGTTTGCAGCTCATAAAGACGGGATTTGTTCTGTTCTCTCTCTCCTCTTCCCATCAGTAAGTCTGGGCCAGCATTCTGGCTACTCCACCTGTACAGACTGGCTAGTCACCATGGCAGCAGTCACCACGGCCACAGTTGCTGGGCTGGAGACGCAATTAAGACTGGGAATTGTTAGCAGATCAGGTGCCACCGAGTGGAAATTGCAGATAAAGGCAAAATGGAAGCATGTTGTTGGATTGAGAGTGTTGACAAGACGGTGAAGGGGGAGCAGGGCATGGTGGGAAGTGGAGGGAGCGGGGAGTGTTTGCTGTGGGGGCAGAGACCTAATTCTGCACATCTGTGTGCATGAAGGTAGGCTATCTGTGATACAAGACAGAGACTGGAGAAGAGTAAGGACATTGAGGGCAGATGAATAGGGAAGCTTGTGAAGGCAAATAACAACTCAAATATATCACCATTTAGCCTATGTACGAAATAAGCCACGTACTGGGTTTAAATATGATGTATATAATTGATAGGATTACAATGTGATTATTCTCAAAGCAGCAGGACTTTGATTATATAAAAGGCAATTTAATTCCATTTTTACCACTTGACGGCATCATAGCTCTAAGAAGCTAATGGTCAGCCCCATGATTAAAAACTAGTCTTTTGAATGTATTTTTATTTTTATTGTGTAAATGGTTGTAAATGGAAAGTAGAACAAGTCTCTAAGCAGGCATGTCACCAGAGAGGCTTAGTAAATCAGTTTAGCAAGTACATTCAAAAGAACAAACACAACAATAGAAAGAAATTTAAGGGTAACCCTATGTATATATATATATATACAGCCTTAGTTTGTTGTTAAGCTCTGTTCTTTATTGTGGAATAGCTATGTTGAACTGCCAGCAGCATGGGAGTGAATAAATGAGATCAAGCCAATTCTCCATGAAAAAAAGGAGTAGATTGCTTTAAATTGTGCAAAATTTAACAAACAAAAAGTGTGTAGATCATAACAACTCTATAATACATTAGCATAAAAGAATAATTTGCTGTGAAGCACTAGTTCACAAAGTTGTAATCTTTGGAGATGGAGTAGGCTATCAAATTTTCTTTTCATACATACTGTCTGGAGAGTTTTGTAATTGGTACAAGCTTACATTTGCTGCTTATTGTTTTTGGTCAAAAGGGAACTGGCTAAATTAAAAATTCTTAGCTTCCAAGTAGACATTAGTAACATAGCACGGCAGACTTTGGCTAATCATATGTGAATGGTACCAATGCTTCTACATGTCACAAATCTGCCTTTGTAATATGATGCCAAATACTTATTGAAGCTCGTGAAACTTGCAGAACAACAGTAAAAATGACAATTCTTAAATGAATCCATTTTTCCTGCCACTCCTCCTACAAATTGCAACTGACAGATGGAAATTGTAATAGTAATAATAATAACAATAGCTGTGGATCAAAAAATTAATCATGACCCAATTCGCATGGCATATGTTTTTACCTGGGGCCATTAAGCTAGCGCTAATTACCTCATAACATACAACATAATAGAGACCGCTCCAAAAATTTAAATTTCTATTTCAGATTATTTATTATTTACATGTGTAAAATATTTTTTTTAATCTAATTTCTTATACCCAGTCAGTAATTATTCTTGTTTTATCTTTCCCCAGGTATTATTTAACTGTTCTTAGAAAGCTAAACTCATCATATTCCTACCTGATCTTAGACAGGTGTTTGAACTCTAGTCCTACACAGGTGGTATGTCCATCTGTCATCTGCAGTCGCAGCATTCTGGGAGTGGTCTGGGACTCCTCGTGGTCTTTGGGGGCCGAGATGTTCCTCACCTTCTGTACCTGGAGAACACATGGCCCTTCCAGCTGGCCACATGCAAGAGATAGCAACATAAGAGACACATATAATTTAAATTAATTAATTTTCTATTAAATGTTAATGTATTTTTAAGATTCCAAATTGGATACAGTAGCCTGTAACTGATATCGTTAGAAATATAAAATTCTTGTCTCTGAATTTTGTTTTTTCTATGACATTTCAGGAGCTGTGCTCAAATGCCATCCACTGAATAACTTCATGACCAACAACCTAGCCAATTTATAGAGTTATTTAGGGTCCCTAAAGTCCTGATAATGGCTTCAGTTGTTTCTCCAAGAAACAGTTACTAGACCATTATTATCATATTATCATACGATTGTAATAACAGAGCTATTCAAGATTTGGACTATGAACATGTATAGATGGTTACAAGGTTATAATCAAATCTTTCCAAATCATCAGACACGGGCCATCATATGTAGCATATCTTTGTTCCTTGGATCTGCTTACCTTTGGATTCACTGTGCTTATGGTCATTACAATTAAACCTCCTTATATATCTGTGAGCTACTCAGCACAGTGCATGGTAGAAACTCTTTAATTTGCAGCTTTGAAGGCATTCTCCGTTAAACATATGCTCTTGGGGGAGTACATATGTCCAACATGACAGAAGTGTGCAATATTTTATTCTTAGCCTGAGGAGAACAGAGTGTTAAGCATACCTACAATTTAAATTAATTTGTGCCATCACTTGTGACATTTTCTCTCCAATTAATTGCAAACCTCCAGTTCCACAGGTGAGGGAATGGTTCCCTTAGTCAGTGTCTGAGGGCCATCTAGTGACATTCATGGGAACTGCATACCAAGCTTTCTGATCCTTAAGATTTGCAAAAAAAACCTCTCTCTGGGGCTAAATGTGAATCATATAAGGTCTTCTAACGCAATAGCAGAATTGTCACTTCAAGTGAATATTAATATAGATGTCAGTCAGAAAACGTAAGTGTTTGAAACCAAGGTAGCCAGACTGTTAGGGGAGGGCCGCAGGGGGGATACCGCTAACGGCAGAGATTCCTTAAGATTTAACTGTCACAAGTTCTTCCCCTCCTTGAAATATCTGATGCATCTCCGCAAAAATCCCCAACTCAAATCTAAGGGGAGGGGATTGGCTGCTTTATACCACTTACATACATTTATTATAGAAATAGCCATATAAAATAATACTGTACAACTCACCTTGTCAACCCTTCCACTATTGATCTCTGATGGTAGAACTTTTCTACCAATAGGTCGAAGATCACTCTGAAAAATAGAAAATACAAAAGTAAAGGAAAATGATGAATAGTAAATGCAGCCAAACGTTGATTTAAAGCAGCTACAGACAAGATCGTATTGTTTTTGACAACCCCTTGAGTTTCCTAGTGGTGTTATTATTAATTTATTTTATTACATCTCTGTCACAAAGACAACCAATCCAATATACACTTTGTTTTTTATACAATTTGTTTACAAAGCTTGGTGAAAAATAGAAGCAAGACTGTCAAAAGAAGAGGGCTCATTCACAGAGGCTCTTTCTGTTTTGGTTGAAGCACTTCCTTCGTGCCATACGTAGATCTTCTATTTTCCCAGGAGATCGTACACTGCGGCATACAATTGCATAATGAATGGGAGGTTTCTAGGGAACCAATCTTAATGGCAATGGTGTTATTATTCCATAGCAATATGAAATCAAAATTTATTTTATAATAATATGTTAAATCCTGTTTGTTGTGGCTTTAAATATTAGTAGGGCTGGGTAAAAACAGCAATTTTCCAATTATTTGCTATCTTTAATTGAACAATCCGGTATTGATTCTTAAAATCCCGATTGAGCCTTTAATCTATGCATTTTTTCAGTGGATGTGTGAATGTTTTCACTAAAAGTTATTTCAAGCTCCTAGCTCCCTGAAATGAGCTCCATCGAGTGTAAGGGCAGATGTTTAGATGCATTTTGGATTTAAAAAACATGATGATGAAGAGCTTGACAAAAGCAGTCATATATAGGTTGTTCAGTGTGTGAAATATTGTGATAACAAATCTCAGAAATCATTTGTTGAGTCATCACTCAGCTACTTTCAATTCTGCTACCAAATCATCAGCTCTAAAGCAGCCTCAGCTTGAGAAGGCATTTGTATGCAAACTTCCATCTAATTCATCATGTGCTCAAAAAATAATAGTCTAACAATTTTTTTGCAAGAATATATGCCCGTACAGCGTCATTGAGAACGATGGCTTCCAAAACATGTTGAATGCACTGAAACCACGGTACGCTGTACTAATGTGCAATCATGAGTGAGGTGGCAGTTAAAGTGCATTATTGACCATTTTGAAAAGACACACACTCAGCGCCTTTGTTAATTTGCTGTTGTTTGTTTAAATACAACATGTATACATGCAGTTACTTTTTTATTGCATTGCAATGTTTGAGAAGCTTTCCTTTTGTGCATATTTGAGCCCACAATTTTACAAAGGAGCAATGTAATGTTTACCTCAGTCAATATGCACTTAAAGCAGTTTTCTATTCTGGTGCACTGTGGTGTTGTATCAGTGTTGATCATTACATTTGTTAAATAAAAAGTAATCTAATTTAATGTTTTGGGTCCTATTGTTAATATTAGTGTTAAATACTTTTTTAGTAATGCACTACATTAGAGAGTTTCCTCTACAGTTAGTACACAGAATTAGTTCTCAGACATCTCCTTGATATCTAAACAATATTGGTATTGTAACTGAAATATCCCTAACTGAATTGATATCAAATTGAATCAAATCAAAACGAAACTTAACCGAATCGGGACCTTGTGAATCAAAATCGAATACATTTTTATTCGGTCACATTTTAAACTTAAATAGTATACTATGCTTCATGCTGTTCAATTTTATGTTATCAATGTTATTTCTTGGTGTAATGTGAGGCCACTACCTATATCTCTTCACGTCCCTAAAATATTTTTATATGTATTCAGACACGAAAACAGAAAAATAGGTTTAAATGCATTTCAGTCATAAATTGTTACATATTGCCATTTTATGCTTTTATAATGTGTTTTTCATAGTTGCAGATCTGATTTTAAAAACAAATGGAGGGCAGCCTTATTACTTATTGGGCAGTTTGCCATTATCCCCCTCCCTCATTTCCTCAGGGGTACAGAAGTCCACAGAAATTATCACATCTGTCATATTTGCCTACCAACTTCCGTGCTGTGCCATTTCAAAATTATGAATCCCATTACATTTCTCAATTTCTGCTTTCAGCATCGTTCTCCACAGCTTCTTCGTAGAGATTGCTGCCAGCACCTGGAGTGCTAGAATTGGTGGCAGACATAAGGCCTGGCCCACCCCGCGTTCTCTTTCCCCGTCCCATGGAGGGTTCGCTTAACACCCGGCATTTAGCCAACATGAGCTGAGGCTGCACCTGTCTGAATGTAACCAAATGTATGCCAGATACTTTGATGGACACATCCCTCCTTTCTATGGACACACATTGGTTTCTCGCCTCATGCTTTTCATGATATAATGTAAGGGGTTAGGCTATAGCCTAGTCTTGGGTGGTTGATCAAGCGGGATACATACAATAGATTAAATGTTTGAAGGTTCCTTGTGCACAGCAGTGTTACTCTCCTGGCTGCCCGATACAGAACTTGAGTGATCCAGTGCACACCAGAAGGAATTAGATTGACACTTCTTTATTATTATTACTATTATTATTATTATTATTATTATTATTATTATTATAAGAGATCACATAATAATTGGTAATTATAAAACAACAGGAACGGACAACGCGTTACGCATGTCATTGCTTCATCAGGTACGCTCTATACTTGATTGGCATCAGGTGTGCGTACAAATAGGTACACGGTCTAGAAAAACTTCATTAAACAATGTCAGAAAAAATATTGGACAAATACATCATAGAAGAATATACAATATTGTACAAAAACATATATTTTCACATATATACCAAGCCACAAGAATAATGGTTATGTACTATTCTGATGCCTGCCCTCCTTCTCTCAGAGATCTAGAGAGAGTAGGGTCACCTTTGTGTCAGAATACAATCAGATTTCAGGAAAGGTGACGAAAATTATAAAGAGACATTGGAGTATTTTAAACTGATCTATATGCATTTTGGGAAATACACTTTTTTGCTGTCTTACCCAGAGTCAGACGAGGAGATTGTACAAAGATCCAGCACAAAGATAGCTCCAGGCACAAGCTTCCAACAAGCATCCAACAACACAACATGCAATCAAGACAGCTTTGGGGTTGTTGGAAGGTGCATTTCTTCTGATTACTTTTGATAGAGCAGGACTCATTTACCCTCCAGCATCCAGTCTTTATGCTATGCTTTATGCATCCAGATTGTTGTAAGATGTAGCCTATTGCAAGTGGATCATTTTTCTTTCATGTACTTTGTGGTGAAACATATGCAATATGAATAAGAATTTAATATAGTCAAATGCATACCATTGGACAAATGTTCATGAGCCAGCAGGTACCTATATATATGCACACCTGATGCCAATCAAGTGTAGCGCGAACCTGACAAAGCAATAACATGCGAAACACATTGTCTGCTCCTGTTGTTTTATCATTTACAATTTACAATTATGTAATCCATTATTATAATGGATTACATAATTGTAAATTATAAAATGTCTATAAATGTCTACCTAATTCCTTCTGGTGTGCACTGGATCACTCAAGTTTTGTAACATACAATAGTATATAAACCTAGAAGCGAGGTTGCAAGCTTTCTTTCTTTCCATATGTGGAGCTGGAGCTAGAGAAAAACGATCAACTATTTGTTGGGTCTGCCTCCAGTGGTTTGTGCAAGTTATCCACAATTTAATTACATTAATGGGCAACTTTAAACTTTCCAATAGATTATTTGTATATAGCCTATTAACTGTGTGCAGGGTTTCCCGCAGGAAATTGGTTAGCGGAGGGGGTGAAGTGTCAGAACCTGAGCAGTGACTGAGTACGGTATAGGCTAGCCTACAGCAGATCTGGGGATGGGAAGCACGACAGAGATCACATTACACAGAGATCCTACAATACACTACCTTATTATGCTAATTAAAATTATTGGGCTTATTCATTTTTATTTATTGTATATATTTATTTATGTTAGTGGAGGAGGTCAGCAATTCAGCTGAGTTGCCCCCCCCCCCTCCACAATAGACAGCTGGGGGAAACCCTGGTGTGTACCAGCAGACATGCAGACTAACGTACCCTTCTGAGTTCCACAAGAACATGAAAACAAAAAAGGAAAATAACAAAGAGTATTGTAGGTAATACTTTGGTAACATCCATATAGGCCTAGAGTGCAATATTTTCTCACTGCTGAATATAGTAATCAGATATGGTGTAGGCTACAGTTATGCTGAGAAAAAAAGAACAACTTTAGATATACTATGAGAAATTCAGGCTTACACAATGCACAGCTCTGCAATGTACTTGGCAAGATATTAAATATTTTCAAACTTACGTTGAGTGCAATACGAATAATGTCATTGTGTGATACTTTCTCAACAGTGCCTTTCAGTTCTGCTATCCCCTCATCAGTGAGGTACCTGTATAATGACCAAGGAAGATGGAGGACGGAAGATGATGGGAGGAGGAGAGGGGTCAAACAGAAAAATACCTAGGTTAGCAAAGACCATGCTCATATGGAAAAGCTTACATTACATAAACCCAGCGGACACAGAATAAAGCATCTACCAAGTTATTAGTCATCTATTTTCAAGTTTACCACCCAACGTTCAATAGTCTGACTTGACGTAGAAAAAAACCCTGAAATGGATCCTAGACTGCAAAACATGACAATTTGCTTCTAAAACTAACTGAAATGAAACCTAAATAACAGAGTTGCTTTCAATTTCTCTTTGCCAATCTGCGAGTAAAGTAACACTGCAGAGAACCCTCCACTTCTCAATATCTAAAGAATGAATTGATCTGATTAAAAGACTAAAACGAAAGATTAAATATCGACACAAAAAGGAGCTCTGTCGCTTCTTAGGCATACTGTGGTAATCTGATCGTTATTTTTCACAGCTTTACGTAAAAAACAAATCTTGAGCAATTTGTAAATTACTTTCTGTATTATTAACCATCTAATTTCTTACAACCTTTTTGACTGCTTTTTTGAGAATGCTATTTCAGGTTGTCATTTCGCAATGTGACAAGACGCTATTAAAATGTTGCTTATAATGCAATATTTTGCTGCAAATATTGACAACTGCAAAATGCATGAACATCTTTGGTATGGACCACAAAAGGCAGGATTCGTACTGTTGCTGCCTTTTTGTTTAATATCAGTCCATGATGGTTTGAGCTAGCGAGCGTGTACTAGCTAGTAGCTGCTAACCAACGTTACTTAAACCTAATTATCTCGTCCTTCACAAGCCATGTCTGCTTATCTCGCGTTAACTGGCTTAGCTAACTAGTCACTTGTGTTTGACAACGTCGAGTGAGCTGGCTAAGACAAGATAGTATTAGCTAACGTGTTAAGCTACTTGTCCGCTTCTTGTTAGCAATAACTAGCACCAATGTTAACCAATATAAACGTTAACGGCATAACGTTTAGCTACTATTGTTAGCTAACGCCAACAACAAACTAGCAGGTAGCCTGCTGTGTGACGTTAGCTACAAAGCTACTTACCAGCCTTCTTTGGTAAGAGATTCAATCAGATCGGTCATTTTCCTCCAATTCGCGTAGGTGTAAATTGATGACGCCGATCTATTTAACGTTTGCGCTCTTCAATAACGACTATCTAAAGCTGTAATGCATATTCTCGACTTAACACTCACAAAGCTTGCTAACGTTAGTTGTCACTAACTAGTAAAGATCGACCCTACGTTTATACGTCACCGGTCAGCGCCAAGACGCACGCAGTCTTCTTCTAGTGGCATTTGTGACTAAGGACGGATGTCTTACTGCTGCCTCTCATCGGTTGGGAATAGCACCGCTTCTACTTTTAGTAGTCGCCTCTTGTCCTCTACCCTTGGATACTCTGTCTGTGGATAACATAGTGTGGGCTTGACTTGACCTTCTTTTTTTCCGAATATGTTTATTGAGGCACAAATATGGGTATGGGACAAGCATACAATATACACTGTTTGACACATGATTCCATATTTTCAAGTATAAACACTAAATAAATGCAAAAAAAGAAAGTACAAACAATAAATAGTAATACATTCAATATAAATAAATAAAACAAAATAAAATGAATAAACTCTTCCCAAAGCCTAACCTCCCATTCTCCCATAGAACATCCATGCTAACCCCCTACCTGACTTGACTTTCTTCTGACTTGACTTGACTTGACTTGACTTGATCCAACACATGACTTGACCTGACTTGGCTTGCTTTATTGGGACTTGCGACTTGCTTGTGGCTTGGACCTATCACTTGTGAGTTACTTGTGACTCAAGCAAGGGTGACTTGGTCCCACATCTGGTAAATAACAACATTTTATGACTCTCTTGCTATTCTGGCTTTGATATTTACTGTCTCCTAATGGTAATTGGAAAGAGCAGGTCTTCACCCCAAACTGATCCTTCTCCTCAACCTTCTTACTGCTAATACAAGCATTACATTTTAATCCATCATCATCCCACATCATCTCACTTTCAATCCCTTTTTTCACCACCAACACCACGCGGCCCACAATGTGGAAACCCTAGCCCTTTCAGCTTCATATCTTCCCTTCTCAGATTAACTATAATTCCCCTTCTAACCCTAGCCTGGATGAAAACGTAGTGCCTCACCATAACCTCTCCTTCCTACTCTCACTACAGAATTACTCACTCCCTGATTAAGATAGCACACTAATACTGACTTAAACCCTGACATCCTCTCTTCAACACAGCTCTTAGCCATTCCATTTGCTGCATCATTTCCTTCTCCACTTATGTGGACTGGAACCCAAAGAAACATCACCCTGCTTATCCTGTTACTACAACTTAAATAATTGAGTTAGAAATTCTCCAACCACATCTAGTCTGATCCTAAATCTAAGGTCTAGTCTACTCACACAGGTGTGACATTTGACATGACTGCCTTGTTTGGCCTCACTTTCTCCAAACATCACTGAGACCATAGAAATGCAACAAGCTCAGATGTAAAGTCTGAACCCTGTTCTGGCAGTTGCATGCCCTAATGCAACTCAAGGGAATGACTCAATTCTACAGTAGAACCTTTTGACACATCTGTATAGCAGATTGGTCCCCCTTCTCTGATTCAGAGGCATTCACTCACTAGATACATCATCAGTCCTTAATGTATATATAATAATCATGTCACCCCCTTGCCCCTACCCTGCACAACATCCAGTGTACCTGAAATAGATAACATTGTTTAACTGTAGGCCAATTATTCTTAATCTATTGCAGATCTAATCATAGCCTGATCATCAAGGTGCCTCTGCCTGCCCCCACAAATGACACAATAACCATTTAATCAGGCTACCTACTTTTCCACACTTCTCCGCTGCTCCTTCTGTCTTTTCTCTTTCAACAGGAGCACTGTACATCTGTAGAGCTTAATTACGGACTTCAATAAATGTTTGGAAAGTAACACAAGTTTCTCTACTTTCTTGCTATTTTTGTTGCCTATAGAGAACCCTTTTTGGCCCACTTTCGTATATTGCTTTTTGCTACCAAACACCACATATTTAAACTTTGCAAGTTTGCCAGTTTGGCTGGCCTTGTTTATAGAATGTTAGTTTCTATGCTTCTAGACTTAAATAAATAAATAAAATAAATAATAATTAATTGACAAATTAACAAATGCGTTATTGAAAAATATGAGAAATGCCCCTCCTAGGTCATATGTGTTGGAAGTATGAGTTCAACAGAAACAACAAAAGCAAGCGATTGACCTCATTATGGGCTTCCTGTGTATACCTATATGCATGCTGAAAAACAAAACAAAAACTGTTACAGCAAATAATCTTTCACTTCATTACATCACTCCAGAATGCACGTGTTGAGTGAGACTTGGAGCTTATTTCAGTGCAAGATCAGCAAGCCTACAGTAAATTAAGCAGGCCAAATAACATTTAACGCGAGAAGTCAGGAATCTCTAGATGTGTTTGCCTAATGAATGTGCCAGATGCTAAGCTCGAACCATGTGGAACAGTTAATGATGCCTTTGGGTCAGTGTCGGTGAAGAAATGCACAAGGCAGACAAAACATTAAAGATGCTTATGAACAGTAACTTTATGATGAATAAAAACAGTGGGTAAATTATTAACATCAGTTGGTGATCACTGCAATGCAATCAACCACCATTTTGAGGGGATTTTTTTTTTTTTTAAACATATTTCATTTTAATTACAGCATCAATTTTATATTTACTTGAAATTATTAGTGGGTAACTTACAACTATTTAATACTATTCACTATCATGTATACACTGGGTAACACTTTACTTATTGTTAGACCCTTGTAAGTACACTATGTATCAGGGGGGTACTCATTAAGTACTTATATAGTATTATTGTGTACTTACAATATTTTTTCATAGGTCAATAAACAGGTTAATACACTGGAATAAGGGTATTGTAAAGTGTTACCTACATTGAAGTAAAATCATAAATTGTCACATTTGGAGGACACTTTTTAATTAAGGGTGGTGTGTGCAGTGACATGGCCCTAAAACAGTTAAAGACCCACTCTAGCTGAAAAAAATACTCACTGAACAGAAGCAGAGAGCGTTGACACAGGTTATTTGAACCAAGCAATGCCCCCCTCCACCAGCACTGCTGGTACCATTCCCAAAATGATATAACAAAGGTGCAGTGAGTTTTATAATTTTACAAACAGCTGTCTGTCTAGGTTAGCCATGTCACAGCATGAAACAACATATGTCGTGTCACATGGGAAATCATCTTTGGTTCTGCTAAGAAAATTGAATTTTCTGCCCAAATGGACATTTTTGGACTTCATTGTGATGGTGATTCATTGTGGGAACCCTTTGCTGCATGTAGGGCTTTAACTTGATTATTGATATTGCTGATACTGACGTTTTTAAAATATTAACAGGTACCTTAATTCCTTTGTTGACAAAACTATGTACCTTTAAAAATTAGATCTTGTATTTTTTTTTTTTTTGAGATATTGAATTATGTAGTAATTAAGTCTTGCTATGGTTAGGACAGGAGAGGCCACTTTGACGCGCTCTCTGGAGGAGCCGGGGATCGAACCAGCAACCTTCCGATTACTAGACTACCCGCTCTACCTCCTGAGCCACGCCGCCCTAATAATGACGATGATAATAATAATAATAATAATAATAATAATAATAATAATAGTAACAACAACAACAACAACAACAACAACAATAACAACAACAACAACAATAATAATAATATAACTTTATTATTAGGTAGTAGTAGTAGTTGGAGTATTTTTTTGTAGTAGCAGTAACAATTTTTTAAAAACTGCATAGGCCCTTTGGTCTCATGGAAAAAGCAAATCACTGGAAGGACAATTTATAAGCCTACTGTAGCTTTGTCATGAGTAAAAAAATTGGAATTTGTTTCTGGTGCAGTAATACAATTTCAATTCAAACCACAAGATGGCAGTAAATGCATATATAAATTAAAAAACACTTGCTTTACCTATACTGCAACCCTCACCTTTTAGGCTTTTTAGCCTGCATTGACTCACTATAGGTGCTAGTAGGTTTTTATAGGCAATAAAATCAACAGGGGTATGCACCCTCTAATTGTTGTAGATAGTCTCAGTGCTGCAGTCATTGTTGTAGGATGTTTTGATTATTGAAGACATACTTTTCACTTTCAAATGACTTGAGAAACTGATAATTTGACAGGATCTACAGTGTGTGACGGCTAAACATTAGTTTTTTTAAAAAGACCCAGAGCTATGCCAGATGCAAAACGTTTAAACCCCTTAAAATCTATGAAAATATAACTATAATAACTAACTATAATTTACAGTCAAATAAGTTTAGTCACCTTTGAGTCAAAGGTGTTATGGACACTTTCGACTATGCCATGGAACATACTGTTTAACCTCCTTTTTGATTTCATGTTTTGAATGCTTGAAGACCAGAGTCACATTTAAGGTAGATGATAATATTACATTCTGATGAGATCAGAGAAGAATAGTAAAGTCAGAGGGGAAAAACTATCTTCCTGTTTCAATGCATTTACTGTAGCCTATGTAGACCATAATTTATCTGTTTGGGCTGAGAGACATTTTGAGTGAAAAACTGAGTTTTAGTCACTATGGGCTATCTAACAAAAGTAGGACATGAGGTAACTAGGTTGACAACATTCAATTTCCATGATATAGGTTCTCAAATTTCAGAATGTCTCTTTTTCCACTTGACGCATCCAGTTCTTTGACTTCCCGCGTACTTCGAAGCAATGGGTGGTGCGTTTGTTTTATATGACATATAAGAAAATTGCAACAAGTCACCGACACGTGTTATTTAACTGAGTTGTACCGTTAACTTCTCCCTGTATTGTACTGTACTGATGTGACTAGGTCTGTAGGATGTGCTGTTAATGCTGTCACGAATGTAGTTTAAATCCAGCATGGCGTGACTAGCTTCTGGCACACTGCTGCTCAGCCTTAAACGACCACTGCCGTAACTCAGGGAGAGACCCTGGCTTTCTAAACGAACGCCTCCAATAAACTGCAACGTGTGAATGACAGCGTACGTGGGCCAATCGATAGCGTTCTAGATTGTAAACAGAAGGTGCTCTACCAATGGACGTGCGAGTCTTGTCATCGTTGGACGCCATTGGCTGGATTGAACAAGCTTCGCAGAAAACCTGACGGCGCGGGTCTGTCAAAAATATGAACTCATTAAAATGATGCCGTTAACGTCCAACCTGCTGCGTAACATTATTTGCTAGGGCTTGCTTAGCCAGCGAGGCGTTTTCTTTTTTGCGCTAGAGAAAGGAGCATTTATTTGCCACATTCTGTCCGTTAGCGGAGACCCAACGTTAGACCCTAAAATCCATAAATTGGATTAAGTAAAGCCACCTGTGATAGCTAGTTCAGCACGCTAGCTAGGGGGACTGGAAACCATGGATGAAGATCCCTAATTTGTACCGTTTGTAGTGTGGATAATAATAATAATATGATAACTAACCAAGGCTAGGAACGCGGTGACCCTGTAGGTGATATTGCAGATATTGTCATTTAGTATTTTAGTTCTATTTAAGATACGTGTATTGCTAAGCTAACGTGGCCAATAGCTGCCAGCTAACTAGGCTCGTCAAAGGCATAATTTGTACAAACTGGGATAGTTGTCGCCAGCATGGATAGTTATCATCAGCGGTTTGAATCCACTGCTGGACGAGGAAGTAAACTTCAAAAGAAGAAGGGGTCCACCTCTAACCACAGCACGTCTGGCTACGATGAAGGAGACCGTAAACCCAAGTTTGTAAGTAACGTTATTGCAAGCATTTATTGTTATTTTACTTTGGTAAAGTCAATTTGAATGGGAAAATAATAACATCACTGTACTAGTTTTAGTTTTGGGAGGTGCATGGGCGATAACAGTCGCTGGAGGGAAACCCAATGAATGACACATGGTTTTCTGTAACTTTTATGACAACAAATATGCTGTGACATTACTGTGACCTAAATATTACCTGGATTCAAATTTATATTAAATATCATTCAACTTCCTAAACTACAACATACAAAACATTGGCAAAAAAGTTCTCTGAAAATCTCCATCTAGCCTACATAGGAGATTATGGCTGTGTCCCATTTCACGACCGCGTCATTCAAAGGACGCGTCCTAGGTGTGGTCTACCTAGGCTGAATCTGCGGGAACTCCCCCAAATGAGACCATCAGTGCTCCTTTTCATACCGCCAGGGGATATTTCGGCGAGCGGCTAGGACGGGCGGCGTGGGAGGAGTCCACCCTTAAAATTAAGCAGTGGTGACATGCTAAAATACAGGAGCGTCTCTGGTCACATTGAGGAAATTATCCGGTGTCGAGACCGAAAAAAAATGTGTGTGCTGACTATGCCGTTGGCCGAGGCGTCTGCCAGTGTGCAAATGCTGCAGACCAGGGGGGCAGGATTTACCTTTGAGTTTGAAGTCACCAAAACCAGTGGAAACGCAAAGTACTGCAGCCAGAGGTACTGGAAACCGATTCCATCTGGTAAAATTCTCCATAGACTTCCATTCAAGTTTTACAGTTTTTTTTTCTTTTTTTCATGTTACACTTGGCTTGATGTGTCCTTTGTAGGGTACAAACATTTTTTTCTGGAGACAGATTCTTTTAAAGTTAGTTTTGTGATACATCATCAAGCATCATTAACAGTGCTGTCTGCATAAGATGCAGCCTGATATCTTCAGCAACCAACTATGTTTAACACACACATACATACGTCTACTGAATTCCACAATAAGTTAATGTGTCAAACAACTTTAAATTATATACATTGAGTAGCGTTCTCACCGTTGCAGTTGTGACATAACAGGTTTACGATGTCAAACTGGATTGCCAGCTATTGTGGCAATCACCGCAAAAGTTGTCATAGCCACTTCCCGCCCATACCCTCACGAGACCAAAACAGCTGTTACTCCCTGTCACTGGCTAGGCTACCCTACGATATAGACTACAATGGCGTTGATAGATATAACCACAGCTTTTTTAAATTTATGTAATGTATCTTATATTTGAAAGAAATGGAGAGACTGGCCAAGAGTTGTTTGCACCAGCATCACCGATGTGAAATTTACATTTCTTACTTACTTTAACATTTAACAACACAGTATAAGGTGACCAGCGTACAATGGATTTTGGGATACTGAGGACCCTGAAGGATACACTAGTTGTATCCTCAAAATTCTGGCTGCATTTTAGGTCACATTTAGAGGAGCCTTTGAAATGGGACAGCCTTCTTGACCCACTATGATGTATGCGGTCTTGAAATGCAGCCTTCGAAGGACCTGGCCCCTGAAATGGGACACAGCCTGAGCCAAACACTATCACTGTTAGTCCTACAGTTAAGAAAGTTCTTAAATCCCCTCTTTGTGATCACTGACCTTGATTGTTTGTTGACTGCTTTGCTGGAAGGAAATCAAAAGGTTAAAATTAGCACAGGATTTACCCTGTTAGACTAATCCTTTTGCTTCCACTACTACAAACTGCTATTGTGTCTGCTCTGTGTTGTTCAGCTGTATGCTCCTCTGTAAGGCATTGTACAATGCTACAAATGTTCACAAAACATGCCCCTTATTCCTTGAGTGTCCAATGTACAATGTTTCTCTCTCTCTCTCTCTCTCTCCCTCTCTCTCTATCTCATATATACTGCATGTATATATATATATATATCAGTCTCTCACATTATTTGCGTCTCTGCAGATAGTGTTTTTGCCTCTATGTCTGTTTTAATTGTGTATGTTCATCAAGATATCCTTGTGGCTGCTCAAGATGGAGCCATGATCCAAAAACCAGAAGGGCCAAAACAAATATGAATCTGTGACCTTGACCTAATATGTCTTAGAAGATAGTGACCACTTATTGGGATTTTGTCCTTTGACTGCCTAATGAGTTTTCACATTATAAAGCACAAATTGATATTTATAAATACCATAAAGGGGTTGATTTCTAAGGAAAGATGGAAGTGTACACACTCAGAAATTGGACTTGGACTAAATCCAAGCTAAAGTGAGCCAGAAAAAGCTTTTAGGCGTCTCTCAAAGTGGGAAGACAACAGGAACAGTAAGAGACTTGATTATGTTTACTCTTTGGTTTCCATTTGGTCTGTAAAGAGATGACATTCAGAGTTGAAATTCACTTAAAATTACTTTATATACAGTACTATATGAACAGGTACAATTAAAAAAAGAAAACAGGAGGCACACTAGTAAATAGAAGGTGAAGCATTTCTTACCTTTATATGGAGTAAAATGGCTTATTCTTAATGAAAATGTGTGGCACATACTTTTT
Source organism: Polymixia japonica (assembly GCA_900302305.1). Taxonomy (NCBI): domain Eukaryota; kingdom Metazoa; phylum Chordata; class Actinopteri; order Polymixiiformes; family Polymixiidae; genus Polymixia; species Polymixia japonica. The sequence continues at coordinate 375 of OMKK01083255.1, read as the reverse complement.
GTTTTTCTTTGTAAATGGTCCCTCCAATTGACTACCTAGAGAGCTACTTATTATGATGCCATCTCACCTGCAGAGTTCCTTTCATCCTAAATCCTGAATCCTTATCTTTTCCCCACTTGATTGTGGCTTCAATTTGTACATCTACTTAATTGTTGGATGTACCCCGTGAGAGAGCACTTGTTTACTTGTACTACCATATCCTCATTAACAGAGAAAAACACTTAATTATTTGTTTTCTCTGCATGCTCAGGCAAACGCCATGTACTTGTACTGGTTCAACATAATCTTTGTCATGTGGTATCCCTCCCTCTCCAACATTTGTCATATATATATATATATATATCTATATATATATATATATATATATATATATAT